>JAPYYV010008622.1:0-32088 GCA_030522625.1 Copidosoma aretas | reverse complement strand
GAGGGGGGGTTATCAAGAAAAAACAAATTAACGTAAAATAAGGGAGAAATAAGCTTATTTCATGAGGGGGCGAGGGGGGTGAGGGGGGGGGCAAGGGGGGTGAGGGGCGGCGAGGGGGGGTGAGGGGGCCTAGAGATATGGCAAATCATTACAACTATATAATATAGGAAGATATATACATACATACATATACATACATACAAAAATAGATTATCCCTCGTTATAAAGTGTGAATTGCAAAAAGTACTCTCTAAATATCATCCAGTGAAATTACACTGAAATTAAGTGGACTTTCCACTAAATGAGGTAGTACAAATCGCTTCACTGGCATTAGTGAGATTTCACTGAATCATGTAGTGAAATAAGATTCACTATTCCAAATCAGTAGAAATTTCACTGATGATTTATTGAATCAACAGTGAAAATTTTTACTGAATGAACAGTAAGAAAAATACGGATCTTGTGCTAAAAATATTACTGTTTTAAGCAGTTAATTAATAAATATAATTATCAATTAAATTAATAGTTGTCATTTATAAAGCCACAATAATATTTCTTTATGAAAATAACGATTTGAATTAGGAATTTTTATTTTTATCAAATTTTTTAAATTATTATTGAATTTAATACTTCACAAAAATTGTAAAACAACATGGAACATTCAAAAGTGTCCAGGCATAATATTATAAAACAAAATTTTTTAAATATTTCAGGATACTATTTTGGTAAGATGGGGTCGTTGTATTATAACAAATTAACGATATTTCATGTTTATTTAAAGTTTTATCTGAACATATATCGCTTACTAAACATTTTGAATTAGGGTATATATTTCTTAAAAACACCATCATATTATTTATTCATTGCAGTAATAAAACGATTATTTGTGGATAATTAATCTGAATCAATATATCAGTTTTAAAAATTTTGACACTCCGGAGAATCGAACCATCATTCTTCCGCACACGAGTCTAATGTCTTACCATTGCTACAAGAACATTGCCTGGAGAATGTAAAAGACGTCTACTAATCATGCAAAAAAAAATTCAAATACTGGGTCTGCTTTACTCAATAAACTAAGATAACTACTCAATAACGATTTTTTAAAAACTTAATAATAGTAATAGTAATAATATGAATAATAATAATCATAATAATAATAGTTAGCATATTATATATAGCAGCTTTTTAATGATTCGAAATTGCGTACTCGTTGTTTGAAATTAGTAAAGCGTAATAAACAAAATTAAAACTAGTTATTTTTTTATTTTATAGTTAGACACATGTTTTTTATAAATAATATAAGTTTAAACTTTCTGCTTGTATTAGTGACGTGTCCACTAATTTTTCAGTGGGATAGATAAGACTTTAAAAGATCAGTAGATTTTCCACTGATTATTCAGCGAAATTATTTCCACTGGATCAACTAGTGAAATTGCCACTGGATGATATTTAGAGAGCTCTCTAAATATCATCCAGGAAAATTATACTGAAATTCAGTGGACGTTTCACTGAATAAGGTAGTGAAAATCGCTTCACTGGAGTTCGGTGAAATTTCACTGGTTCAAGTAGTGAAATATTTACTATTTCAAATCAGTAGAAATTTCACTGATGATTTACTGTTTTTTTTTTCCCGTATTATCAGTACAATTTCGATGTATTCTAAATACATCGATGTAAAATACATCGATGTTTTTTTTTTACATTTGCCCAACCCCAATCCGGTCATGAATCAGGCAGTACACTGATTAGTTATGAGAACCAACCCAACGTACCCAAACATAATGTAATTAAAATGAAATGTATCATCGTAATATGATAATGTAATGAAAATTCATTGTAGCTATAAAAGCTTTGAAGGATCCAATAAAAATCTAAATAAACCCCACTGGTATATATACATACATACTAGTGGAGCTTCGGCCCATGCATGCTCCGCGCGCCGACACACACATTATAATATTTTAATTTCATGTCTGAATAATAAATAAAAAAATGTATTTTTTAATACACATATATGCGTGCAAACATAGATAACCGAAGTGATCCCATAAAAATTTGCTAAAAATTTCAACAAATATAGTAAATATATTAAATGAGTCTACTAATTTATCAAAGGAATGTTAATAATTTAATAATGTTGATGACTCTAGTTGGTAATTAGGGTTGATGTTGATTCATATGTATATGTATAAAATATTTACGCAATCATTATTATAACAAAAATAGTAATGAGGCTATGTTTGTTATTTTTGTTCATTTTAGAATCAATTATGGATATGAGTTTATAGTAAGATATCATTTCAAAATTTTTTCTTGATATTTATAAATGGGATAATTTATTTTAATATTTTTTCCTTTCTTATATCGATTTTTGTGTACCACATTTTCTTTGTTTGTATCATAACTATTAAAAGTTCTTATACTCTTATATAAGTACAAATAATTTTTTCAATTAAGTAACTTATGTAATTGATTAAACATATAACGTTTTAGAATTTCTTTTTACACTTACATAATATTATAATTTATAACGCATACAATATTTTTGAACATTCTATCTTTACTAATTTGCCTTCTGCACCTACATAAATATATTATATTTTCACATGAATCATCTTCCTCCTGAATATCTCTCCATTATATTTAAAGCGTATATTTCTAACTAATAGTATTATTATTTTATTTGTTGTTTTTTTCCTCTTTACATATCAATGTGTGCTTTATATATATTTTTCTATTATTGCAGATCCTACGGTCTATTACTTAAAAACTTCTAAATTCACCTATATCTTTTAATTTTTGCTTTATTTCTCTCTCTGCTGCTTTCTTTTTTTTTACATTTAACGCATGATGGAGATGTCAATTACCGTATGGTTTTTTTTTTATTTTCTGATTGACAAAAGTCTTCCTATCCATTGTAAAATCATCTTCGATTTCGTCAAGTTTATTTATCTTCGTTGCTCTTAATAAATCCTATCGTTTTTCAATCCTCTACTTTTTCATACACAACTTTGACTTTGTTGCCTATTTTGTATAATTTTTATTGATTAAGTCCGTTGATTCTTTGATTGAGCATGAATAAGGCAACCCGCTCTTGTCCATTTTTGTTAATTCCAAAAAGTAAATTTATTTCCTTTTACGTATGCCTGTTTCTAGGCTAGCCCTTTCCACCTCTTCTTTTTATATATATCCTGGTGTATTTTTATTTAAACCAATCATGATATTTGTAAATCTGAATCTTTTCTTTCCCCTTTTTCTTTCCTTTTTTATTCCTAAAAATAAAGATTTTTTTTTGTGCTCACTTCCAGTATGTTGTTTGTACTACATTTATCTAAGTTTTTTCGCATGGATTTTTGTCTTTAAATGGCTGGACACCTAAAACGACGTCAACAGATAATATAAGACAGTAAATTTTAAATTTTCCGACTGTCACGCCTCCTGTACTATTTTACATCTACTCATCCTCTATAGTCTCTATTAATTAACTTCAAATTACGGAGCTACATAGGCCCCTTTCTCTACTCCCCCTCCCCCTTTTTCTAAGTAAATTTGTTTGCCCCCGACCGTGACTACCTGTTTTTTTGTACATTTTTAGATTCTTTTCAACATTTTTTTAAAATTTTTATACTCATCTCTCTCATATATAATTTGACCCAGAACATTTCCATATTGATGTTATTAAATTATGTTTTGAAATCTACAAAAACAGCATGTAATGTATTGCCCCCTTGACCTATTTTATTTTCAATTAAACTATTTAGTTGAAAAATATAGCACCCTGTTCTTCTTTTTTCTCTGATGCTAGCTTGACCCTTCTTTATTATTTTACAGTTCTGTACCTTTTAGTCTACTTTTTTAACGATTATAATTGCTAATATCTTGAATGCTACATATAGAAACGACACTCACCTGTATTTTTAACGTCCTTTTACTCCTTCCCTGCCTGTAAATTTGATAGATTCTTGCTATTTTCCACTCTTCGATAGTATGTGTGTTAGTCTATAAGCTATAAAGAATTTTTTTGAATTCAATCATCAAAGATATTTGCAGATTCTTGAAAAAGATTTCCATGATTCTGTCTTCTTCTGTATCGTTAATTTTTTTTAATTTTTACATAGACATTCTTTTATTTAATAGTGGATATATCCTCGTAAAATCTTTTTCGGCATTGCTGTTGATTCCAATACTCAATTATTTGTGTTTGGTATAACATGTATCATTGTTGTCTCGTGACAAATTTTCAAATTTCTTTTTTATGCCTCTTTCCTTATTACCATCCCTCTTTTTTTCGTGTTTTAGTTTTTTATTAGCTCCCCAAAACTTATTTATATTCTTCTTTATGCTACTTTTTTTAATTTTCTTGGGTTTGTTTAATTTTTTTATCTCTTATTATTCTATTTATGCATTTTGCGTTAGTCTGTAATTCTATTTTTACTCTCTCTTTTATTTTTTTGGTATTCCATGAATTTATTCGTAATCTGTATTTTTTGCTTAATTATAGTGGAATTCTAATTATAAATTTGCAATGATTTGCTTCGTAGATTTAATCATTATTAGTTTCTCTGCTACCGGTGTAATTACAGTAAGTAACCTATCCTTTTTTTTATGATATTTATTCCATATGTATATTATCCTACGTGCGCGCTCTGTTTGCCAATTTTCCAAATATTTATATTTAAAAGATGAATCATTTTAATAATTATCATATGAATGGATAAGATTTCTTATAATAATGATCAATTTTTCTCCTATTTATTAAAGAAGCTTATAATTCCTTTATTCTTATATTCACAAAATGATTATTGAAATATATTTTAATTTTTCTTTTATGATAAATTATTTTTCTAATGCTGTTTTGAAAAAATTCCTTCAAAAAAACTTATAATTTGAAAAATGTTAGAACATTGACAAAAACGATTGCTTGGGCTGGGCCTTCGGGCAGATACACAGACGTGATAGATTGCGATTTTAGATAACAAATAATCAACCTCAACTTAGCACATATTACCGAACACATTTATGTAGAACAAAAATTATATCTTTTTTTCGGGTTAACTCACTGGCTCTGTTTTTAAACTTACCATTACTTTAAATACTCATAGAACAAGTATAAGAGCTATAACTTACATATGAAAAATAATCAGACTTTTAATAATCGGGAGCTGGTGGGAAGTTGAGGGAGAGTGGGGGGGGGGCGGGGGGCGTGAGAGGGAGCTAGTACTCACCTCAAAACCATACAACTATATAATATAGGAAGATTTATATTTTTATATACCTCTATGGGTATATGTGCTCGACTGCAGCTGGACTTTGGCTGCCTCGGCTACACTCGGCTGTAATTGGGTTTCGGTTATGTGACTGTGACACTTTTAATACCCATATGTAGTCATTTTATACCTCAGGAAAAGTGTTCTGTACTCAGACTTGCTCGACAAGATCACTGACGAGTACAATGTATAAATGATCAAACGGACCGCAGAGACGACTCCGAAGAGCAAGATGTCCATATGATAGAGCCAAAGCCCGAATCAGATGTCCGAGCTTGTAGCTGACATTGTTAAGATCAACAAGTTCAAGATCGAGTGCGAGAACCTGGTCGAAATGAACAGGCTGGATGGCGAAATCATCTACGTGGAGCTGTCTTGTAGTGACTTCACCCTGTCTTTACATGCTATCTGCACCCAGTAACTACACCCTGTCCTTATATCCCAGTCACCTATTGCTGCTGTGTCGACTGTTGCTACCTTATACTGTAGATAACCACGAATCTCGTTATTGTGATAGAAAATTGTTTTATTGATAAGCGAGTAGAACGTAAAAGTTATCTGTATTCACAGTGATAATCTTAAACATCAACTCTTTCAGGTCACTGCATATACCAGCTGTATTTTCGTTTTTTTCTTTCTGGTGCACCTGTATATTAATAATCGATAGTCGTACGACTTTGCTGCTTATACTATCTTTACATCTTGCTGCACATTTTCTACTGCTTTTCTCAGCTGTTGCCAGGACTGCTTGTTTTTCATGCTGCATCGCAGAGTGGTGCCCACGTACAGTGTTCTACGGAGTACAAGTAGTTGGACTGAAAATTTGTTTATTCATTCTCGACGACTTGCTGCAAATTTTACGGTTTTTATCTATCTGCCTATATACACTCAGCCGACTCCGTGTACCGTGTACTTACAAAATGTTTTGTACGTTGGCAACGATAAGTATATACATATATCTAGAGTAGGGTGTCCGTTATTTACTAAATACAATGTTTTTATCATATACCCTATTGAATCCCATCGATATATCCAAAAAAAAAATGCATGCCAAAAAAATTTAAAAGGTTTAGAATTACCACCTGCCACTAGGTACATTTTGATTTCTCATTTAAATAACTTATGATTTCAGTTTTTTAACTTTAACAGGTTTTTTTGACCAATTCAAGTATATTTTCTGGATTTTTGAGTTATACGATTTGATTACATATCTACTTGGCCTTGATAAATTAATTTTTTGCAGCTCTAAATAATCAAACTAAAAAGTTTTATATTTTCACTTTCTTGTTCTTTCAAAGCTTTGGAGACCAAGATAAAATTTTTCATGTTGCTTATTTTGAAATGAAAAGAATCAATTTATCAAGTCAAAGTTATATGTAATTTTATGGTATAGTTAAAAAATATTTAAAAAAATACTTATATTGGTCAAAAAAATTTAACGAAGTTTGAAAAATTGAAACCACACAATATTTAAATGGAAAGTACTGGAAAGAGTCCATTGCATGAGCTAGTTAAAAAGAAAATAACATTTACTCCGTACTCGGGAGCAAGTTCTGATCATGAATGACATACTTTTTAAATTCAGCAACAATATTAATGTTAACATTGGATTATCTGAGTTTTACAGGTATCGTACGAGAAGTGCTAACGTCAAGAAAGAAGATTGGTACAAGCTGTCAAAATGTGATGTACATTTTAACGCTTCTATAATTTCCAGCTCTGCAGTGTAAGGAAATCATACACCATTGCATTTTGCTGCTCATTGCTCGCTTGAAAAAAACCACATAGGATTCCCACATGGGTTTCCCATACTGGAAACCACGTCGGAAACCCATGTGGGGAACCGATGTCGGAAAACAATGTGTCAAAGACAAAATGTTTCACTGCAGAAATAAGTCACAAAGCAATTTTTTCTTGTTTTTGTGATAAAATAATTCGACTTTGCCACGTTGTTTTTCCACGTGGGTATCCCACATGGGATTCTTACATGAATTGGTTATCAAAAACCCAGAAGAAATTAACAGCCAGATCGATTGGTATTCACCAATATCGACTAGCAAAGCTGCTCTCGACATTTTAATCAAAGATAAATATTTAGAAAACGATAGAGATATCAGAATACTACTCAACGCCATGCTCAAATGTATTAAAAGTTCCTTGTAGATGATCAAAAATTGCATAGTAAGTCTCAAATATATGACTGTCTTGATTTGACTAAAAGTAAATTGTTGAGCCAGCAATAACTGTTAGTTTTTAATGGAATAACATTTAATGAAGTTTTAATGGATCAACAAATATCTTGCAATTTTTTTTCTTGTTATTTATGCCTGAACTTAAACAATTTTTTTTATAATAATAACAGGAAAATTAGTATACACTGTACGCATTAAAAATGAATCATTGATACTAAGAAGTGCAGATCTTAAGTTTTTTGCCAATCAAGACGGACAGTCAGCTTTCAATGTGAGCTGCATAGGAAAGGACTCCAGTTTGGACTCAATGGATTTAATGTTGAATAATCAAAAAGAAATGAGCCACAAAGATGAATATGATGAAAATGATAGAATATGCAGCAGAATGATCCACATAAATCACTATATAAATGTGTATAGTATGATATACACATGGAAAATACTGTTTAATCAAAAAGAAGACTGCAATGGACATCTGAAAGAGATTGGCTCAAGAATACATGTATGTATGAACACAGGAGGAACTCCTTTTTATACGTACGGATAACAAAAGATTTGCCAAAAAATTTGGTCAAAACAAAGATATTTCTAAAAAAGGTATGTCTAAAATTAGGATGAACACTAAGAGATCAACTAACATATCCTTACATGTATTGCCCAAGCTGGGTTGTGATAAAAAATGTCAGTCTTTCCAAGTTTTTAGTCTTTCTCTTTGTGACATTTTATCGTGTTTCTTGACTAAGTATCTGATAAGCTGTGAGCATATCTACATAACAGGAGTTTACAAAATTGTTACCAGAGCTTATATCATCTTCCACGTAAAAAATTGATTAGTCTTTAAAAAATAATATTAATAAGAAATAGTAAGTACAATCCTAGCACTACACAATACGTGGATAATCAACTCTGTAATCATCAGTACTTTTAACGATTCTCATTTGATGAAGTGTGTACTTATTTGAAGCTGGTTCATAAAAAACGTAGAGCATTGTGGATACAAGAAGAGAGGATTTATCAACGAGAACAAATTCCTTCCAGCTAATCTTTGATTATTTTTTTAAATTTGATTCTTCCCACTAAGGTTAAGAAAAAAATAAACTATAAATTTTAATTTAAAGATAAAAGTTTTTATTCCAAAACTACATTAGTTTATTCCAGGCTTACATTGTTGTTCTACCATGGAATTGGTTGGGATAAGTAAAACTTGCTATATATAAGCTGTTGGAGGCACTTATCAGGCCAGCAGAAGAGCTTGGTAAAACATGTCGAATAAATTAAGTTGCAATAATGACACATGCTTATAATCAAATCTAATGATGAACCAAGAATTAAAGACGTAATATGTAGGGAAGGGATGCAAATGTCTATGCTGACTCGCACAAATGTCTATTACAAAGACATATGCAGGCCTATAGGCAAACATTATCTTAAAAAAGAAAATTATGTACACTCAAATTACTCAGGACTCAAGAGAAATCTCTACATAAAAGGCAAAATTTTTGTTGTTAAGAAAAACCTCTGCATTTAAAATATGTGCCTACATTGCAGGCCAAAATAAGAATGTAGACACAAGTTTCTAATAGTATTGGAAGAGAATATTTTTCACCAAGAAATATTTTCAAAACTAGTCATTTTTTCATTAATACGTTGAGTCAAAAAATGTATCGAGTAGTGATGCTCTAGTAAGAGACCAAAAGAAGTATTAAGTTTTTTCTAGTTCTAGAGTGCCTTATAAGTAGCACAAGATAATATTTAAAGTTAGTGTATTTATCTATGTTGCTTTAAATGTGTGTGATTTATAAATATAAATATGTGAGTGCTGACACGATAGCATCACAGCATTGATACATTGACAGCAAACGAGCAGACGAACTGAATTACCTTGCTACATCAACTTAACTAGTCCCTCTGAAGTCCCTCTAAAATGCTTTTGTTAAAGGCATAAAATTAAATGTCCATTACCAGGTATACGAATAGCTATGTACATGTTATCCTTATCTGTAGTTGCATTCTTGATGCCAGCTAACTTATGGATGAAGAGGGGTGAAAAATACCCGATGGAATTTTATTTCAAAAATCACCGCTAACACCGATAGTAGCGCCTTTTGTGATAAATTTGTAAAATAAAATTATCGACCTGAAGTCGGTAAGGTAGCTCGCTTTACTCGTTAATTTGATCAGTATGGTGTCCAGACTCACCTTAATAATTACTGTCAATTTTGTCATTTAGTAAATAACTGTTTGGAACTCATTTTTATTATTGTTTAAAACAGCTAAAGTATGTTTGACGTTGCGAAACTTGGCTTGTATGATTTACAAAACGTATGAAGAATGATTGAAAAAATAGATTTCATTAATTTCGTGTTTTTTGTCAAGTCTCTATAGAGTTTGGCATGCTGCAAAATCAGTGGTAGCTACCCGATGAGTGATATGGACAGATGTTACACCTTCATGACCACACGGAGAGAACAAAACACGCTCGTAGAGAGCGCCGGGCGAACTCATGAGAACGCGTGCCAGTGGAACTGAGTAGCAGAATGTATAGCAGTGTACGTAGCTCTGCTCTGTATAGCTGTCGAGCGTGCTGCACAACTCAGTGCGAGCGAGTCCCACTCAGCACCCTCCACAGCTATGCCGAGCAGAGCTACGCACACTGCTATACATTCTGCTACTCAGTTCCACTGGCACGCGTTCTTATGAGTACGCCCGGTGCTCTCTACGAGCGTGTTTTGTTCTCTCCGTGCATTTATAAATGAAATACACAGAATGCTTACACAGAATGAGTAATTGTATTATTTAACCACGTAAATGCAAGTGTCTCAAAAGTTAGATAGTGTAAATAAATAAAAGTTTTGAGATAATCCATCAGGACGAGAAGTGGAAAATTCTAGTTATGAAGAGATATGAAAACCTTTTTTTTTGGCTGGCTTCATACTCAAGATTAAAAACAAGTATTTAATGTAAAAAATTAGAGTTCTTAACTTTTCAAATGTGGAGTGCGAGTCCAGTCACCTGTAAGATTATGTGCCGATGAAAGACCCAGAATGCTCAAACTGAATGAACAAGTGTATCATTCAAGCACATGATTGCAGGTATGCATAAAAATTATGAGTGTTTTAATCGAAGAAATGTGTCAAGATAATTCATCCAGAGAAGAAAAATATTAATATTGAAACTAGCAATTCTTTCTGATTTTTGGGCTGACGTCAAACGCATGTTAAATAGGATTATTTGATGCGTAAGATTGATGAGTTTCAATTTTAAATACGTAATACATGTTGAGTTGGTTCATAACGTTAAGTTTGGAGAGCCCGTTTAACAAAAAATCGTGGAGCGCTATCTACTGAAATAAAGATGAACCAAGTTTTATGTACTCTTCCACGCTGTTGTATTTTGAAGGTTAGGTGTTTCGTTTCTGTAGGTTAGTAGCACTGCGCTTAGTAAAGCAGCTTGCTACCACATCCTCTTGGTAGTTATCATGGGTTTAAATTCTCAAAAAACGATTTGTTGTCTATTACGGGAAAGAAATCTTTTTGATAATTCCATCTTTTAGGGCGTTTTTTTTTTTTTTTTTTTAAAAAGAAAATACTAATTTTTTTTGAAAAATTAGGTATAGCTAGGGATTAAATTTATTTGTCAATTTTATTTGAGAAATTTTACGGGCTAATATCCATTCACACAGTAAACTTAAAATATAATACTTGAGAGCAAAAGGTGATAATCACATCAATCAGAGATAATTTTAAATACTAAATTACATATGGTACTATGTATTCAATGTTTTGAAATGCAAACACATACGCAATTAAAGACATGGCTGTATTGTATCTGTATAACATTGTTAACCTTTTCACTGTGTGTTTATTGACACGTTATTATATTTTTATATCATGGTCATACTTTTAAACATATCAGTCAATTATATTTACACTTATAGATGGGCTCGGTGTAAACTTAGTACGAGTATGGAGCACGACGTGATCGTGTGAATATAAGTATATCAATGTTCGGTAACTTTTTGTATATAATATTATCTCAGTAGTACTTAAGGTAATTTATGCTAAAACGATTATCTTACTACAATGTTAAAACTTTGAATATAAGTTGTCAAATTTATCTACATTAGTGGTTAAAGTTTATAAAGATTTGACGTACCTATTCCGAGATATTAATTTTTATTTTGCATGTTTAACATGGCATCTTAGGAGTAAGTCATTGGGAAATGCTTATTCTCGCAACTAACAACAGAAACATATTTTCGATTGTTTTAAAAAACTAGTACAATACGTAAACTGTACCTATATATCATCCACCAAAAGATAAGAAATATAGCCCGTGACATTTTAAAGATATTTCGATGTAAAAACGTTTGTCGTGATTTGAGTATATCTATATAGTTATTAAGAACTACTCAAATTTTCGCATTTAAAATTTTTTGTTATTTTCTCTGACAATTGTGTGATGTTAAGGTTTAAGAGTCAACTGACAATAATTAATAATCATTATTTAATATCTCAATGATTAAACATCTGCTGTACTAAATTGATGGCCTTGAGGCCCTTAAGTATGCATTTATATTAAATCGTCATGATATTGCTGAAAGCGTAGCTTCTTTGTGGAGACAGTCTTGTATTGGTGGGATTGTGGTTACTCGTTCACGGTGTTATTAGTACGTTCTGTACATTCCTATCTGAATGAAAAGAATGAAGTTCAACAGAAAAGCGCCTCTTAGTGTGTAAAGCTGAGAGTCACCATTACAATATTCTCGTATATTATTGCCTTAAGAAACTAAAATAAAAAATTCGATATTTTCGGTCAGTTGAAACTAAGTTTTAGTGTTTATTAACAAGTAATACAAATATCTATCTTTTGAGTCTTCATATGAAAGGAGAACAAACTATATGATCGAATTATTATATAGCAGCTAACATTGATTCTTGCTTACGGTAGAGCCACGGTAAAGTAGGACTAAGAGGGCCAATGTACGAGCTTAACCGTTCGAAATCACTCCTTCACCAAGACCGCCGTTATTTACTCCTGATGTATTTTCGCTCAATTCTCTTTTTCAAGCCGCCTACTCCGCTCTTCTCTTCGTACAGTTTTTCTTCTTGTTCGAGAGAGTTAGACAGAAAGATATGTTGTGTTCTGATGCATTCAAAACGTAACTATATGTGTACGTCTTTTTCTCCTCGTAAGACGCTTTTATAAATTACAAACGGTATTTTACGTTACAACGTTTGCAACATAACTTTAATGGATCTCTTTATTTGACCCAATAACGCAATGTTATGTACAACATTTGGTAAAATACCCAACAATATTTCTAATCGAACTAGCAGAGGCAAGTTTAATGATCTGAATATATCTGTCTCAAGAAGTAATCTCACGTTTCTTAAGACATATCAGATTTCTCTTTTCTCGAACGTATCCTGAAAATTCCTTTAATTAAATGAATCCATGAACAATCTTAAATGATAACGGTTAACCAATTGCCATAAATAAGATGTAACGTTGGAATATCAAAGGCAACTAATATTTGATTAAATTCATGATCAAGGCGATACATGGGTCCGTTTGATTCCCGTGACAAATATCTTAGAAATCGTCTCTGAGCGGACTTAATTTGGTTCTATTGCATTATTATGTGAGGACACACACATGTCAATAATACGTAAGTATGGAGACCCCTAGAGACCTGTATGAGTATATAAGAGAGGATGGATCTCTGGAATCATTTGTTACAAGAAAAGAAAAATCATAGGGCTGTCCCATAGGTGACTCTGGGAAAAGTCCACTGAAGCGGGCACTAGTGTTCGCACTATGCAGTTAATGCGATGAATAGACACTTCTTGTAACTTTTAATAAAAATGTATACTAAAATATTTAAAATCTGTGCGATCCAAGGATGATAAGCCACCTTAACATCAGACACCTGTTGCCAAATCAACTGCATACAATTAAAAATGACTATGTAATGCCCGCCTTGTTGTCTTCTACTTTTTGATTTGCTTGTAGTTTTTGAACCAACCTAATCCAAATCATACACTGTACACATTGCTAAACCTATTCAAAGTATGCAAGCAATAACTTTAATATAGTGCAACTTCCTATTTATTATCATTTTGTTCTTGACGGTCCTCCGTTTATATACATTTTATATTAATTAGCTATTTATTCATCTAGAGAATATATAGAATGATTTATGAAAACTTTCATAGTGACTTATCGTAGCTGTGATGCATGTTAATATAAAGTAAGTAAATGGTACAAAAAATTTTTGTATCATTTGTTATCTAACCTCAACACACACACACACACACACACACACACACACACACACACACACACACACACACACACACATATATATATATATATATATATATATATATTAGGGTGTCCGTTATTTACCGATTTTGACTTTTTGATCATATACCCCCTGGAATCTCTTGGTTGTATCGTAAAATTATAATCCATACCCTGAAAACCAGAAAATTTTGGATCTAACACGTGTCTCTAGACCCAATTTTATTTCCCATTTAAATAGCATGCGATTTTTAAACTTCAACCTTGTTTGATTTTTTTGACCACTTTGAGTATTTTTTCTGGATTTTCAAATTACACCATTGAATCACATGTCACTTGGACTTGATTAAGTGATTTTTTCCAGCTTAAAATAAGCGAGTCGAAAAAATTTAATATTTTGGATTTTTCGTTCTTCGACGGCTTCAAAGGCTAAAATCGAACTTTTTCAACCTGCTCATATTGAGCCCGAAAAAATTTATAAATCAAGTCCAAGTAACATGTAATTCAATGGTGTAATTTAAAAATCCAGAAAAAATACTTCAAGAGGTCCAAAAAATCAGACAAGGTTAAAGTTTGAAAATCCCATGCTATTTAAATGGGATATCAAATTGGGTCTAGGGGCGCGTGTTAAATCCAAAATTTTCGGGTTTTTAGGGTATGGACTATCATTTTAGGATGCAACGAAGAAATTCCAAGGGGTATATGATCAAAATGTCAAAAACGGTAAATAACGGACTAAATTATACTAACAGGCTAGATTAAATAGTTGCATGAACAAAAGTGATTCCCAGCACCCTCCACCCCCACCCACCCCTGGTTGCCCTCACCGCTCTTGAAATCACGTGGTTATTCGTTCATTTTTACGTGATTTTAAATCCAATTTTTTTGGTTTAGTTTCCCCCCGCTCCCCCCTTCCTCCCGCGGCCCTTAAGCTCCCCATAGCTCCCCTCTATCACCCCCTCACCACCCCCTCAGCTCCACCCAGTTTAAACCCAGCACCCCTTTACCTCCTACTCAGCTCCAACTCACCTCTAACTCACTTAACTCAATTCTAAGTTCAACGATAGGATTTTATAATTTGGTTCCATTTAGATTAATCACTTCCACATGTTTTAAGATCATAATTATAAAAGAAATTGATACTGACCGCGAATCTTCCGAATGCTATTAAAGGAAATTAGGGCAGCTCAAAAAACGCTCCCATATTGCTGTTTGGGTCGAAATTGTACACGTTATATGACATAATGTACAAAATATGAGTTGTCTTTCAAAGCAGAGATTGTAAGATCCAATGACAGGCCTGTCTTGTTTTTCGCAATATTGAATCAATTGTTACGTATGGATTATTAAATATTCATGTTTCCAATGTTAATAAATAGCCTTATTTATTTTTTAAATATTTAATTTGGAAAAAAGCAGGGCAAGCAGATGATTTGTTGATGTCTGTAAGCCAGCACACCTTGTTTTTTATATAATTATGTATAAGACATGCCAATAAGTATAGACAGCTGATCAGAAGAACATAAGTAACTATGTTCTTAGACGTACGAAGTTCTTAGTTATAATGAGTGATCTGACACAGCACATGTTGTTGCTCATTGATCGATAATCAGTTAATTTCAAACTAATCTGGTTCATCTAAGATAGTCATCTTTACTAACAGGATAGCAACCATGCGTGATATTAGAGAAAGATACAGAATACTATACGAGGCATATGCACGGAAAGCAACGGTTATGTGAAAAATTCTTTCTTTGAATTTTACATTAAAAGGATATCAATTATGATCGAAGGTTGTTAAATATGCTAAAAAAGGATTTCTCAAAAGAAAACATGATATATAAAGTCTTGACTAATTACGTGGATTTATTTTCAGCACAATATAAACGCTACTATAAGTCATCGGTAAATAAAGGTATTTCCTTTCAGTAGAAAGACCAAAAGGGATTGTGATGCATTTCATTCATAATGTTTATATTAGGACTTTTATTATTAATCAAAAAAACTTTGTTTTTCGACAAATACTAATCATGACAATTAATTTTTTTAATAATCCCTTGGTTATTTAAAAAAAATTGTTATGCTAATACCTTTTTAAAAATTGAGATTTGTTTAAAGTTTAATGTTATACTGTTTATATCTTTAATACATCATTTTATAGATTAAACTTACATTAACTATAAGTTTTCTTACCATTAAGAAAGTATACCCGTGAAAATATTAAAAAACTATTTTAATATAACAAATTTCAAGTCTGTAGTAAATTTTTCAAATTTTAATTACCAATTTTTACAATCCATGGAGTAGAAGAATTTTTTTCATAATAGCCAGATAATAATATTTATGCAGTCAAAATATTATAAACAGTAGGGAGTCTCCTTAGCCTAAAAAAATATCATAAAATCACTGGAGTTTATGAAAGCTTTTTAAATAGAATGGTAATAATTGTATAGAATGGGTAAATGGTGCCAGAAAAATGTAATGAGCATAAATGCATTAGATCAACGGAATTATTGTACAATTATAAGTATAAAGATAATCTCATATTAACGTAATATAGATGTAAATTTATTTAAAAATCCGAGTGTTTCAAGTATGTTCGTTATAGCTTTCATACTTGTTCTATGAATATTTAAAGTAAATGGTAATTTTTAAGAAAATAGAAAATTACGAAAAAAATTGTAAAAAATCGTTAATGTCAGCATATAAAACTTAAAATCAACTTTGACCTACAATAACCACAAAACGCGTGGACTTAGCGAAAAATTATAAGAGACCTTTTTTGAAGAACGTCGAATTTATAACAAGAATATGTATGTGTCATTATATTTCGTCGATAGGCCAAAGTTTTTTAAAAATTCTCCAGAAACAAAAGAACTTTTTCCATGTTATTTTCCATTTAACACTTTAGCCGTCGTAGGGAACGGGTTAATATTAATGTTAAGAGCTGAAAATTAGCAGGAATTTTTTTTATTTATTTGGAAACGCTTTACGACTATCTTAAATTAAAATTTAAAAATTTTTCAAATAAGGACAACCATAATATACATATACATATGTATAAATATTAACCATATATAACACAAATAGTCATTATCAGTTTTCAATTAGTAACAATTATTTGATAAAGTAGAAAAATTATTAAATGTATTGACTATATTTCTTCGAAAAATCTATATTTTAGGAATAAAGAAGGATAAAAACATATCCGTTTCAATTCAAATTGGAAGTATTGGAAGTTTTATAAGAGGACATGGACCAAATATTATGCTTCTTAAAAGAAATTTGCGTGGCACATAGAAAAAACAACAGGTCGGGTGCGATAGGCAGTCAAAGCAGTTTTTGGTTTAAGCAAAAGAGCTAATGTAGAAAGTGGAAATCAAATACTATTTTGCACGGACTAAATTATAAAGTGATATTGCACATACCTAGCAGAGACTTGCCTATGAAACAAAAAAAGTAGAAGGCAGATTTAAAAAATGTAGTTGGGTTTAAATGCAAAGGCACAAGGATATATATGAAAACTAGAGGCAGGAAAAGTAGGCATGGATTTGAGAACAAAAAAGCAAAATGAAAAGGGAAATAATAGATTTAGATTTACAAATATCATGTTGGGTTTAAGTGCAAACACACCAGGATATATATGAGAAATAGCGGAAGCCAGAGTTAGCCTAAAAATAGGCATAAACAAAGGGAAGAAATTTACTTTTTGCACATAATAAAGATGAACAAGAGTAGATGGCCTTATTTATCCCTTATCGAAGAATTAATAGACTTATTTAATACAAATTATACAAAATAGGCAACGAAGTTGAAGTTGTAAATGAAAAAGTAGGATTTATAAAAAGAGCATCAAAGGAAAATAAACTTGAGACATTCAAAGATAATTTTACAAAACAAAGGAAGTTTTTTGTCAATCATAAAATACAGAAAAACCATATGGTAATGGACAAGCCTAGCATACGTAAAATGTAGAAAAAAGAAAAAAAACAGAGAGAGAAAAATAAAGTGAAAAGAAAAACATATATGAGTTTAAATGTTTTTAAGTGATAGACTGTAGGCTCTGCAATGAAAGAAAAAAAAATACATAGCACATACTACTATGTAACGATAAAAAAAAACTAGTCGGTACTTGGGCACCCAACTATAAAGTTATACTTGTTTGGCAGAGAATATATGAATATAGATGTAGTTGTTACAAAACAATATTTAAATAACCCAATTCGATGTATCTAAGGTGGTGCATTCATCGTTGGAAAGAGGATATTCGTTAATTCTATGTAGTTTTAATAAAGATTTTAATATGTGATAAATTAACAATTATAGAGAATATATTATGTAAATAAAAGAAGTGCAGAGTATAGCCATGGCACGACGTGCGGCCACGCAGCCACGCTGGCTTGTGGGAGACTGCCTGCTTTCGTCGAATCTTCTGATTATTTCAAAACAATTTTCTACGCTGATAACATCTCTAATGCCGTGCTGGCACCTGCTACATACGCTAACAAACTTATTCTTAGTCGCGAATAGAATACCCACAATCCTATACATGGGCACGTCCAGCGAGTACATGCCATCTCGTTCGCGCGGCGCATTTTTCGTCCGAGCACTCTGTCTTTAAGTCGCTCGTACTGGCTGGAAAAAAGCTAAAAGAATGATGAACAAATAGACATCGATAGATTCTAATCTGCTCTTTCTAATAGTGTCCTTTTTTTTTGTATGAAACCCATTTTTTATGGTGAAAAATGAGTTTGAAGTTCGAGACGCTTCTGTAAAATTCGCCATGGTTTTGAAAAATGAAATTGACACTTTCTAAAAGAGCAACCCTTGAACTACATCTCTACCTATTATCAGAGTAAAATAGTAAGAAATGCATAAATGACAAGCAAATAAAGACGTTGGCATTGGATCAGCCACGCTTGAAAGACGACTATATAGTTATAGTACAAATGGTGGACTCACTGATAACTACGAAGCGCCACACAGCGGTACGAGCGGCAACTGCATGCACCACGCAGCTGATCCCATGCCAATGTCTTTATCTACTTGTCATTCACGCATGTCTTATTATCTCACTTTAAAAATTGGGGGAAAAAAAGGGATTTGGGCAAAAAATAAGGGCATAATTAGAGAGAGCAGATCAAAATATATCGATATACATTTGTAAGTTATTTTTTTAGCTTTTTCCCAGCCAGTACAAGCAAGTTGAACACAGAGTGCTCGGACGAAAAATACGCCGCGGGCGCGAGGTGGCCCGTCCTCGCTGGATGCACCCATACATAAAAAAGAAGGCTTAAAAAATAATAAGAGACCAGTTTTATCAATGAATGCTTATCCAATCACATAAATTGGATGATTGGCATATTTTTCATCAAATATGACTCCAAAGGTTATAAGATGTTTACAAATGTATTAAAAGAGAGAGCGAGAGCGAGTGAGTGATAGATAGGAGATGAAAGTCATATGCGTAAATAGCATGACATACAAAAAAAACCATACATTAGATGCAATCAATTTATTCTTGAACGAAAGCAACATAAAAACGTTATGTGATTTCTAAACTACGTAAAAAATAATTTCTAAATAACGTATGCATATCTGCATTGAATTGTAAAAATTGTTATTTTCGACCTATCTTGCTTACCCGTCGAAATATCGCGTATTTTCTATGTTTTAAAGGCTACGCTGTCATTAAATTATTTTGCTGTAATTTTTATGCATTTGTATTCATATCTTAAGCGCGTTTAAATTTTTTTCGAAAATTTTGTTACTTCTTTTTCACCTAGTCCTACCCAAAATTAGAAAAACTAAGATTGTGGCATAACGTCGACTGAAACTGCTCGATTTGTCCAAATATATGTTTCTATACTCTTTTTGTCACCCGTACATATGGTTATTTTAAGCCTATCTGGCTTTCTGTTTTAGATATTGCATATTTTTAAATACTTTAAGGTTATGTGGGCACAAAACGGAAATTATTTTTTGTATATAGTTGTCATAATTGTCATAACATGCTATAAATACATCCAAAACACTGGCAATTAAGAAAAAGTTTTTACATTAACCAACACCTCTCTATATATACTCCGCGATGATTTTTTTTTCCTTAAAGAAATCACTAAGAGAAGTCGTTTTCGATTTCGCGTATTTTCAAATAGTTTGAGATTGAGTCGTACTAATAATCCGATTATATTCTGATTAGAGAAAAGGAATAAATAGCAACTCAAACTTTCGGTTAGGAATTTACTTCTGGTTACGATCTTAAATTCACTTAGTTCACATATTTTGGAGGGAGAGTGTCTTGAAATAATCGATTTACTTACCTGGACAACGGGTTTATAGAAGTATAACTTTAAAAAAGGAATAATAATAATGTCATTCAGAAGTATAGGATTACAAGATAATGGAATGATATATAGGAGAAAGATGATGTATGTAAATGTATAAGATATTTATGTAGGTAAATAAGGCACTGCAGGGTTACGATTAAATGTTCAATGATATGTTATGCGTTAAAAATTATAATTTTATGTCCATGTACAGATAAATTCTAAAATATTGTAGTATGTCTAATCAACGACGTATCATACTCGATTAAAATTAAAATCAGTAATGATTTAAAGGGATATGAATTGTAAATAGTTATGAAACAAGAAAAGAAAATGTTCATGTATATAAAAATCTACACATGAAATGAAAAAAAAGAATAAAAATATTCACACTTACAAACGTTCAGTAAGAAATTAAAAATTTTATCTTACTATAAACTTATACCCATAATTAATCCTTAAATGTTGAAAAATAACTAAAAAATAGGATCATAACAGTTTCTGTAATAATAATGATTGCGTAGAAATTATATATATATACGCATGTATCAATATTCACCTTAAGTAACAAAAAGGGTACTTATCAGTTTTGAATTAGTAACAATTATTTAATAAATCAGTAAAAACATTTATTGTGTTGACTATACGTGTTCGAATTTTCAGCGAATTTTCATGAGATCGCTTTGGCTATGTATGTTTGTACGCATATGTGCATTAAACAATAGATTGTTGTATTTATTATTCAGACATAAGAGAAACAGTATTGAAATATGGGGTTGGCATGCAGAGCGCGCAAGGGGCGAAGCCCCACTAGTATATATGTGTATGAGTGATTCTCCCGTAACTTTCTCAGATGGCATCCGAGCCTCGTACACCCGTATACGAATGAAATCGAGAAATGTCAAAGTATTATTATACGTAAATTAGAGCAATCTTTCTTCTACATGTAGTCTCAATCCGATTCATTACCTCCTTTAAGACGCAAATCACGAGATAAGAGCCGAAATATCTGTTCCGAACCATGTCCCAAACTAAATTTCGCTTACAAACGCTCATCTCACAAAAAAATAAAGCCATTTTGCCAAATGCCCGCATATACATTTTAATCTATAGGCGTTGCGGATTACATTAATACCATGCACGCGTTAATTATCATTCAATACGTACAAGTTTTCACTGCAAACATTTTGTCCAGAGATTTGCACTAAAAATGTCGTTTGAACACTAATCGCTTAAAAACCCCTCTATTTAGCCACGCACTGCCACCTGGCAGACATCGTTTCAAGTACAGATATATAGGAATCAAATAAATGCTTTAGCACTGTCTAATGTTTTGATCATTTTCAAAGCCAAGCATTTGATTGTAGGTTAGTTGCGCGTACAAAATTTTTGGTCCTTTCCGAACTTAAGTGAAACCACTACTAGATACAAAAGTCTGTACGTTTCGTCCATGAGCTGTACGAGCAAACCAAAGCTCAAAACGGCTGCTCCGAAATTGTCCCTTCCGACTCACCCCAAAGTCAAAGTCTGTTTTTTTTCGGTTTACAGCAGCGAATCTTTATTAAACTTTTTATCTTTTATGGTTGGGCAAGAATATAAGGCAAATATTTCGGCGTTTTTCTACTTTCATCGCTGGTAGCAAAGTATCAAACAATATTAGAGGGCCCAAACTTAGCCTTAATGAAAGCTAAAACGGTACCCTATCGAATTAAAAAAGTTTTTTGAATTTCGTTCTACCAATCAAAAGTTATAGTGATTTAAAAAAAAATTATGAATTTCCGGACAAAATCCGCGAAATCTCATTTTAAGCGATTTTTGTCTCTTTTTTAAACATTTGTAACTTTTGTACGGTATCACCAAATTCAACAAACTTTTTTTAATCGATAAGGCCAAATTCCAGCTTTCTTTAAAGCTGTTTTGTAATACTTTAACTTTATGAGCATCATACCTACACGTACTATAAACTCATGTGTTTTTGAGAAAATTGACTGAAATTCACTGTTACAAAATTATACATATCTTTGAAACAATATACTTTGTGGTGAAACCGCTTTAGGTTTTTGTTGTAGAATTTGTAATAGAAATACTATAAACGAATTTTTTAAATTAACATCACTTTTAACTAATTTTGAAGTTGATTTGAGCAAGTTACGGGAAAATCACTCATATACTAGTGAGGCTCGTCCCCTGCGCGGTTCTAAATAAAATATTAGTTTCAAAATTTTTTTTTTCGTTCTAAATTTTCTTTTAATTCTGAAATACTACAAATAAAATAATTTTCGAAGAATCGTTATGATATTATCTTTCTTATTAGGCTTCACTTTTGTATAGAAAATGAAGATTATCAAACAAATTAAAATTATCAAACAAAGAAAAATTAATTTTTGAAGGAAACGAAATTACAACTTCTCTAGAAAATCGGAAAACATATATTACAGCTTGGTTTGAATTGAATGAAACAAGTAATGTTGCTAAATCGTCAAAGTACGTAAATATTCCAGAAAACAATGAGTTTAATGATACATTAAAGATTTAGGAGAAAAGGATAAACGTTATTAAAAACACTGCCATTGGAAGTTTAAAAATTGTTTCTCCGAAAGATCATAAATATTTTTATTTGAAATTAACATTAATTAAACCTAAAGAAGTTACTTCATTTCAAGATGTAAATACATGTAACGAAATAAATTATAAAACATTTAGAGATACCGCTACAGCCATTGTATTAATTAAATATGATAATCAAATTGATGATATTTTTTAACAAGCAAGTGCCGTTATGATACCGTATAAATGAAGACAATTTTTTGCTTGGGCTTTACTTTCAGCAAACATTTTAAGTAACAATATTTTGAATAAATATAAAAAGTATTTTACAGAATATTTCATTTTTTATAAAAAAATCGGGGCTTTTGCATAATCTTAACTTTTGAATCTAAAGATAAATCATTTAAATCTTTTTATTTACCCTTGACACGACAAATTTTATTATAGATGGAACCCTGAGAAAATTACTTTCTGTGAATAAACGTTTGATTCGATGTACAAACAGGTAAATAATGATCAAATGAACTTTTTTTTATAATTTGAAAAATAAAATATAAAATTCAATTTATAGACGGTTCTAGAGGTTCAGGAAAAATTTTTTTATACAAAAAATTAATATATTATTTTATTTCTGAACGCAAATGATATTGTCAATTGCTTAGACTGGTATAGCATCTGTATTACTTCCGAATATAATGACCAGTCATCACACTTTTCGGTTACCTTCAGACTTAAATAGTATTGAAAGTGAATTCATAGAATCCAAAACTGAAAAAAAATTGAAAAAAGTAGATTTAGTCATTTGGGATAAGGCTCACCTGATTCCGAAAAAAGCTTTGGAAATAGTTGATAGGACGTGATACAGAAATACATTTCAGGGATAAATTTATTGTCTTAGAAGGGGAATTTCGTCAAGTTCTTCCCGTGGTAAAAAATAGTCATAGCATGATAATAAAAGAGACTCTTAAATCTTTTTGCTTTGAAATCTCTTCTAAATTTCGGAATTAAATACTTACATACGTTGTGGGGAAATTAATTTTTCAAGATTAGTTTTAATCATAGGAAAGGGAAAACCGAAACATTTAGAGTTTCTAACAAATAGATAACAAAAATTGTATATTCAAAATTATTTTATCAAAAAAATAGTTGTTCAATGACTAGTCTTATTCTAACTTCTCATAATAAAAACTAGTATTTTTAAGAGAATAAAATTTGGAATATAATTTAAGAAGAAATGAAGACTTATTATAGCATCGATCGTGCAACTTATAAAGGTGTGGGGTTATCTGATTATAATATTTATAATTATTTTCTGATGGGGATTTTTAAGTGTGTATGTAAAGGCCTACCTCCTAATGGACTCAATTTAAAAATTGGAACAATTGTAATGTTAATAAGAAATTAATGTGTTTTTGATGGTTTGTGTAATAAGAGACGATTGTTAATCAATAAGTTATTAATATACCATATTGAAGGTGAAATAATAACTGGTGGAATAATTGGAAATAATGTTTTGATACCAAAAATAACTTTAGTTGCTGGTAATACATCTTCACTGACTTTAATTTTATACGGAAAGAAGTTGACTTCAGTTTTAGCATTTGCTATGACTATAAGTGAATCTTAAAGTCGACGTTTTGAAAAAGTATGTTTATACTTGAAAAAACCTTTATGTTCTCACAGTGGTCACGTCACATCATCAAAATGGAAAATTGAAAACGAAATATTCATTAAAATTGATAGAGAAAATAATTAGGAAATAGAAAATATTGTTTAAAGAAAAAATTATTTGATAAAATCATTAATTGTTGATTAGAAATTTTATGCGTTCTCCACAAAAAGAAAAAAAGTTATTATAATAATTATGATCTCATTATTGGATAATAGTGCATGACACGATGTGTTATTATTTTTTAATAAGATGGTTTTGTTAAAAAATATGTAGCAAAATTTAATAGTATTACAATAATTGACTTTAGATGTTTTTCAAAATGAATGAATTTCATCACTTTTATAACCAAATTGATTTTAATATGATCACTTTGTATAAGTATAATGAAATAAATATACAAATATAAATTTAATTTGATTTCAAATTTAATATTAATGTATTTTTTGTTCCACTAAATTACGAAATAATATAATACGGTTTTCTTACGTTTATTTGAATAAGTTTTGCATTATACGTATACAAAGCAAGTCTAGGTAGAAGACAGATGGGTTCTTAAAAAAAAGTCATAATATAATAAGTGCACATACGTTACCTTTTGAATTGATTTATGCGTGAATTAAGTATTTTTATTGTGTATTTGATGTTGGAATCACGGGAGTTCTGTCTCTTTGTGATTCAATAGGGCTACTTACAGTAGCGGTTTTAATGAAGACATCAAATTGTATACTTAAATATACATACATTCAGTAAACAGTTTTGTGTCTCTGTTTGGGACTGCTGGATTCCAGTAGCGATACTTCCACGGTTATTATTCTTTTTTGACCATGTCAAGTCTTAATTATTGTGCGTATTTATATTATGTTATATGAATACATGTATTAATTAAGAATTTAATATAGCTTCGAAATAATATGAATAAAAATAAAGTTAGGACACCGAGAACTTTCTACTTACTAATAAATACCAAAATTGGTCAAGAATAATATGACATAACTGATTTTATTTTTGACTAAGAATCATCATCCGTAAGTATAAAGTCCATCTCTTTGCCAATTAAGCGGTTTGAAAAAAAGATAAAAAAATTCTAATTTATAACGATCTACGATACGTATAAGATACAAATGAAATCAAAAAAGTGGGATTGATAAAGTATTTTCAAAGAAGTAGAAATTTTAATCATTATTACATTTAAATATAGAAAAGAAAATTCAAAAATTTTTTCTCTGAAAATGTATACAGTACAATAGTTTTTCGATTATATATTGTTTCCAAATTCATTATACATTATTGAAAAAAAGGTAAATAATTATTTCATTAGTTTTTATCTTTTCTTTTATAATTTTCAGAAACATTAAAGAGAATGTAATAAAAATAAAAATAGAAAAGAATGAATATAGATACATTAGTTTGTATTATTTTTTTTAAGTTTTCATTAAAGTTAGTTTAAAGGTTGTTATAAAATGGATTTTAGGGTGTGGGGGGGAATAAGGTGCCCTGGGGGGGCAGAAAAATCTTTTATGGGAATTAAGGAGGCATTGTGAGGTAGCGGTGGGGGTAGGGGGCCGGAGGTAATGAAATTGGGTGCATGGGTGGTAAGGCAGAGGTGGTAAGAGGGTTGGGGGAAAAATATTCTAAGTGCGAATAACGAAGAATACAATAGAATTCTGTTTTTTTTGTTAAAGGGTTGTGAAGGGGCTGTGAGGGGGTCATATGAAATGTCCCACACAAATAACTGTATAATATGGGCTCTTGCCCTGTGCGCTCCGCGCGCCAACCTCTTGTACAAGAAAGTGAGAGTGGTGAGGGGTGGGGGGGGAGGGGCGGGGGGGGGTGAGGGATGTGGGTGGGCTGGTGGGGGGGGTGGTGAGGAGGTATCGTGGAATGCCTTACAATAATGTTATAATATATATATACACACACATGTTTATAAAATACTCTGAAGAAGGCGAAAAATATTGCCGGAACCTTGGTATAGTATATTTATACTCGACTCATGAAGTATTGCCTACCTTTATTATATTAACTAATAACATGAGTTAAAAAGAACAATATACAAAAAATATGACCATGTTTTATAACTTTACTGATGTTACTGATGATCAGAATAAAAAGATTGTTGCAGTCCTGAAGCACCCTCGAAGTAAAATTGCAAAACTGGGACCCCCTGATACGCACTACCTGTGACATATGTTTCAGGTATGATGACAGCCAATTCTAAAGTTTTTCACTTGCACCACACTTCCAAAATTTCCACAGTAAACGTTTGTGATTGACTTCATCAATTGCTTTGCTTAGATCGGTATGAGTCTCGTCAGCTATTCCATCCTCGTCTAACCATCTATGTACGTAATCAGTGAATACTATAAGATTAACCACTGTTGATTTTTTCCTTATGAATCCATGCTACTGATAACTATTCTTAAAGCCATCGTGCAATATAAGAAAGTCAGCAAGCATGTTATCGAGCACTCTAGAAATTGCACTCATTAATGATATTGGCCTATGGATAGGAATAAGATAATAAACTTAAACATCACGTTTACTTCAAAAAATCTTCACACTTCTTAGTTATGCAAGTACAGAGACACGTTACAGACGTTTCGATTCATTGTGCTTTTCTCAGACGTAGAGGATTACAAACCTATCATATTTGGCTTTAATAATCGTCAATATCATGCATACACGCAAGTAACACGTCAGCAACCATACTACTATAAATTTACACATTATTACAATTAGTTTAAAAGTAGAGAATTATCAAAATCTAACTGATACTTAAATAAACGAACAGTCCATGAAATTATCCATTTCTACTGCTTCTAGTAAGTCCAATAGTCTACCGTTAGCTAAATGATGTATAATTTTGAAATCATGAATAAACTAATGATTACATTCTAACAAATAAAGCGCATGATGCGATTGTGTTGTTCTATTGATAAACGCTTTTTAATGTTTATTAATAGGTAAATACAAATTCCTGCCTGTTTATCCAATATATTCTTTATAACATGAGCCGCATTTTAAACTATCAACACTGAATTTTTACCCGTTTTAAATTTAATTTTATTATTTTTATTAATTTTTTTAGCGATTTTGTGATTTTGAAAGTCATTTTAATACCGTTTGTCTTAAACCTTTTGCAATCGTCTCACAGATTTTCGCAAAGTATGTTACAACATGATAGAACTATATTTCTTAAGGTGGCATATCACTTCTGTATAGCACATACTTTGAATATTTTATTATAAATGTTTATTAAAAGTGACAGAAAAATGTCACTTAAACTGACGATATCATAGCAAGTGCTCAATACCATGCGAGTTTTTCATAAAATTATGTTGTTAAATTTTTCTTCATGATTTTTAAGGCTCGTTTTCTTCTTTAAACAAATTTATTGGAAGCTATCACGGAAAAAATTGCACAAACTTGGATAGATTTTCTAGAACATTCAGTCGTTTATATGGAAATAAGAGGAGTAAGTGAACAATTGAATTTTCTAGGAAACATGTCCAAGGTTTTTTTAATTTTTCACGTAATGACTCCTAATAAATTCTTATAAGAAAGAGAATGAGACCAAAATATTAAAAATCAGTTGTAAATTGAGAAATATTGAAGTATTTTATTTAATTATTTTTCAAGCTTCGGTATCTGAAAAATTTGAGAACAAAATTTTCTGAAAACATCGTACGATATTCAGCACTAGCTTTAATATTGTTAGATTAAGTGACACTTCTTATACCTTTAAAAAATATTTATAATAAAATATTCAAAATATGTGCTGTATTCGGGTGATGATCTACCTTAAGGATTCAGATATACATTACTCATCGCGTTTTTGAATCTTACTTTTTCAGTAAAGACATCAAATAGATTTGGATTATAACTGTTATTATTTGCAATCTGTTTAACAATATCTAATTTTTTTTAAAGTTTATCTGAGGCTTTGGCACTATAAACGATCTATATATGTAATTATTTAATGCCGCTATTTTATGTTAATAAAAGTGGAGAGATCTGTTGTGAATTATAATATATGTGTATGTAGGTTTATGAAAGATGTTAAATTCCAAACAATTTTTTTCTCTAGTGCTGGTGATATCTAAAATGTTTGGACTATCATTGTATTCTTTTTAAATGGTCATTCAATATTACAATAAGGGCTGATAAGGAACTATAGATATACTTCTAATTGTTTTTTGTAACCTTTAAAAATACAAATAACACTGTCTTCATACGTATGCTAGCATACTAAAATATTATACAATTTATGTTTCATGATTTTAATCTCTAAATTATCCATAAAAATTTCGGCCAACAGTAGACTAAGTGGTAAGAACTATTATCAACCCACCTTTAGCAATACACCTGGCGATCCATTTTAAAACATCCAAGGGAATAAGTACGTAAAACAAGCCACCAATCAAAAAGTGATCTTTACAAAAGTTGTTAGGTTTGAAGAAAGACATTATATAGTGGAGTCAAATTTGACCTTGGCTTTATCCTTGGAGATCATTTTAAAGTTAAATTTTATTTTTATGTGGAAACTCTCATTTTTTATCACGGATTAAGATAAAGCGCGAAATTTTACATGAAAATTAAGTTTTAGCAAATTTGTATACAATGACCTCGAACGACAATATTAAGGTCAAACTGTGATAAACTAAGCATCTATGTATCTCTTTGTCAAAGCCACCAATTAAAAAATGATTTTTACACAAGTTGTTACGTTTACAGAGAGACATTAAGTGGTAGATTCATATTCAACCTTGGCTTTGTCCTTCAATGTCATTTAAAGATCAAATTATTTTTTTATGTAAAAACCTCCATTTTTCATCACGGATTCAGATCAAGAGTCAAATTTCACATCAAAATTAATTTTTAACAAATTTTCTTGAATGATTTTAAACGGTAACTTCAAGAAAAAATTATTTTAAATTAAGCATTAATTTATCTCCTTATAAAGGCCATCGATTTCTTTAAGGAACTCGAGAAGTCATTTTAAGGGCAAAAAATTTTTAATTTACGCATTGAATTATCTCCTCTGGAGAGCCTCTCTTTAAAAACATTTTTAACAAATCCTGTTCAGTTTAAAGAGGAATATTAGATAGCAACATTGAACCAGACCTTGACTTTGACCAAAAAGATCACTTAAAGATCATATTGTTTTCTAATGTAATTTACTATTTATCACAAATCCATGAAAGATGTAAAAATGAACTTAAACATTTTATGTAGAAGAATTTTTCTTACACAACCTTGAGAGGCTATTTTAAGAGCTAATTACCAAATTAAGTAAAATAGTTGACAGAAAATAGATATGATTGGGAAAAACATGATTGTTATTTGTTGTTACCATGAACAATGAACCAAAAAACTAACCGTGACCTTCATATGTATACGGTTATGTTGATATTACCATGTAAAAAAAAATATTTATCAGTTTTGATTCCAAAAAAGTTAGAAATGTAATTTTTAAATATCTATTTATGCTTTAAGTCACTATGACCATAACTGTAGTTGCAAGAAAGGAAAATGTTCTTAAAATTACTTTTTAACTCATGCGCGCATTTGCTAGGGCTCGTCTCGTGCACGCAGAAGTTAGAAAATAATTTCAAATAAATTTTCCTTTCTTGCAACTACAGTTATGGTCATATTGACTCAAAGCATAAATAGACAATTAAAAATGGCTTTTTTGATCATTTGGAATCCAAACTAATAAATACTCGTTGTTAGATGACAATATCATTATAACCGTAAAAACACAAAGGTCAGGGTTAATAACTTGGTAGGTGCTTCATGGTAACAACAAATTATAATTAGATCCTTTTAAATCAAATCTATTTTCTGTCAACTATTTCACATAAATTGGCTATCAATTCTCGAAATAATCTCTCAAGGTCACGTAAAAAAATTTCACTACAGAAAATCTTAACGTTACTTTTATGCCTTTTATGGATTTATGATGAATAGTGAATTACATTAGAATATAATATGATCCGTAAGTGACCTTAAAGGTCAAAGTCAAGGTCCAGTTCAATGTCGCCATCTGATGTTCCTCTTTAAACATAACAAGATTTGTTAAAAATGTTTTCAAATAAAGGCTTTCCAGAATAAATAATTAAATTCGTAAATTAAAAATAAATTGTTCATAAAATGACTTCTAAAGGTCATAAAAGAAATTGATTGCCTTTATAAGGAGAGAAATTATTGCGTTATTGGAAAGAATTTGTTCTGGAAGTTGCCATTCAAGGTCATTTGAAAAAATTCGTTAAATATGAATTAAGACGTAGAATTTTACGCTCTATCTGAATCTGTAATAAAAATGGAGATTTTCGGATGAAAAAAAATTTGACCTTTAAATGACATTGAATTTGACTCCACCATTTTATGTCACCCTTTGAACCTTACAACTTTTTTAAAGATCATTTCTGGACCGGTGGCTTTTTTACGGACTTATTCCCTTGGATGCTTTGAAAAGAGATACCCGTTATATGTTAGGGGTTGTACCCAAATACCGTAGACGATTTTTTTTATTTTTCGACCCCTCCTTCCCCCGTGTGGACTTTGTGTACATCAGAAATTTACCCCCCCCTTTCAAAGGTATGATGACTTACTTTTTTTCGACATTTTCGAAAGAAAATTGTAAATAATATATCTATTAATTGATAAGTAATAAATATTTAACTATTGTATTGTTCGTACTATATTAAAGTAAAAATTTTTCAAGCAAAGCATACAACGTTAGTCATAATAAGTGATAATATAAATATTTAGTTTAATTAATTAAAAAATATCTTAAACGTTCTAAACGAACATAATTCCTTCAGCTATTCAAACTTTTATGTCTCTGATAATGGGTATAGGAGCAGACGCTGCACCATGGGATGAGATCATCGAAAAGTGGACAAAAATCTTGATTTAAGCCAATTTTACAGCTTCATACATGTTTTTGGGCTTGAATTGAGCCTGACGTTATTTACTAAAAGATAGGATACCGACTTTTTTAATAACGATTGATGACGTCACGTGATCGCAGGGTAAAGGTGGCCATTTTTGTAAAAACTTTATGTGCGTCAATGATATTCAAAACTATGCAATAACATAAACGAGTAAGCAGTCATTTTCATGTTTTTTTGGGTCGCTGATAACGAATATGAGGTCGAAATTTCGAAATCTAACCTCCTTTATCCCTTATTTACCCCCCTGGGGTGAATATTTGAAAATCGTACCTGATAACGAAGTCACGTGGCATTTTGATGGATTTTTGGGTCGCGGATTCAGAACATGTGGTCAAGGTTTTAGAATCTCACCCACTCTATCCCTTATTTACCACCCCTAGGGTGAATATTTGCAAATCGTACTTGATAACGAAGTCAGGTGTCACTGTCATGGTTTTTTGGGTCGCTGATAACGAATGTAAGGTCGAAATTTTCAGTTTAAGCTCTTATCACATTAAAAAGGTTCTCATACTCTGAGTTACGGGCTTTCTAAGTTAATTTGGAAAAACTCTTAATAGATAAGATAAAACATTTTTGAATTTATTTTTAATTTTTCCGGATTTTCTGATCCGAGCATTATGCTTAACTGAACCAACGATTAAATAAAAGCTCTTCTAAAGCGCTTTCGATTAGCGCCAAAGCAAATAATCTGACTCTATTCCAAATAAAATGGTCATTGAATACGATAAAAAAAATTGGGATAAGTCGTAGTGTCTCCAATTTACAACTTGTTCATTAATCATTTTCAAGTAACTGTTGACAATATAGTATGAA
>JAPYYV010008621.1:0-12482 GCA_030522625.1 Copidosoma aretas | reverse complement strand
TTCAAACTTAATTAAACTCCCGTACTACAACTTGTTCGATTATTCAATACTTAATATATAGAACGCGGCTTCTATACTCGATTTTTCGAACAAAATTATATTTTTTTTATGTAATTGCACACACACACACGCTTAAAAAAAAAATATAATTCTGTTCGAAAAATCGAGTATAGAAGCCGCGTTCTATATACTATGTATATTATTTTTTTCTTTGGGGTCAGTTTATTTAGTCTTGTGTTTATATATTTGGATGTAAATCGATGTTGGTAGTTGTTCGCAAAAAAAAAGGTGTATAATTTTAAGGTAATGACCTTTAATGTCGTGATGGGTCAGCTAGTGTAATCACCCTATCCACTAAACTGAATATAATCTGGATCTTCTGATTGGTTTGTGTGAGAAGAAATTTAAATACATGCCCGAGTGTTTCTGTTTTCTAAACCGATTAGCTATTTATTTACCATTTTCTTGCTTAAAAACTGAAATATTTTAAGTGTTGATCGCAATATCTTTTGGTAATTTAACTGTAAACTGAAGATTGGGATCGTATTCTTTCAAGTGTGCCAGAAACAGATTAACATCCTTTTAGAGTAAGCACGCCAATACGTCATCAACATATATATATATATATATATATATATATATATATATATCAGAAGATAATATCGGTAGGACTAGTAGCCAGGCAATCGAGTTTAAGGTTTCGTAAAACTATGTAAGCTAAAATAGGACTGATTGGGCTTCCCATAGCATAACCTAACTTTTGGCGGTAAAAACTATGATTAAAAAAGAAAAAATTGTTATTTAAAATGAGGCGTATGATTTTGAGAAAAACTTAAACGGTTAATTTAATATTAACTGTAAGAAATGCCATATTATTTTGATGCCCTGATTAACGGCCTTCGAGCATATATTATCGAATAAAGCAACAACATCAAAGCTAACTAAACAGTAGCTATTAGATATATTGAACATATCCAATCTTTCTTTAACATATAAACTAATAGGTACAGTGAACTACGAACGAGAAATCGATTTCTTTAAAAAATTACTAAACTACTTGGCCAAAAAATAGTTAGGGGCGTCCAAAGCCGAAATGATTAGTCGCATGGACTAGTCCTGTTTATGTATTTATAACAGTCCGTAACACCTAGACAAATTCATCACATTCAAACAACCATTGAACTATTCTCCCATACCAAAAATGTCATGTGTATTGAGTACTTTTATTAATGTGTTAATGCATTGTGTAAGATTAATTAATGAATTTTTTTCAATTTTTTCATAGAATTTGTTACTGTTCAATTTTTGCTGAACTTTCTTCATGTGATATTGCTTATCAATTATAACAAAATAACCTCTTTTGTATGCGTTACTTATAATAACATCATTGTGTTTTTTTCAAAAATTCACTACTTTTCTTTAAGTTTAAATATATCATTCTAACTTGTAGATCTTAAATAGTATTATTGTTGAAAACATTATTTTTATATTTTTTTGAACAATTTAAAATGTCATCCTTCAATGAATTGTCAGGTTCAATGCTAAGAAAGATTGATAATTAAAATTCTTGAAAAATTCTAGAGACAATTTGTTGTTAAATTCATTGGTAAAATTGAAATTTCTAACTAAATGTAAGACGGAGAACAAGTTAGGAGGCTAGGATGTATCAGTCTGGTTGTTAATCCAACCTTCCTTAATATTTTTAATTTTTTTCTGATAAGCAGTAATCTTAAGAGATGTATTTTCGTTTTTGTCCAAGGAAACGGAGTGATGGAAACAATTATTGTAATCTGAATATTTAAAATTTTTGAAAGGATCAACTTTATTTAGGAGAATATTATACTTTCGTAAGAATTCTTTTGAAATTTAGTCTTCAGTTTATCTTTAAAATTTTTTCCAATTAACATATTTTTATGGTAAAAATAGTTTTCCAATTGCTCAAACATCCTTAAACCCATTTTCGGTATTTGTTTTTTCCCTAAAATTTCAATATGTTAGTAATCTTAGAAATATGAATATTTATATCTTTAATTTCCAACTTTAAAACTTTCTGTTTAATATGTTTTGATAGCTTTAAAAATGTTTATGAGCTGTATTACTACAGGTGTATAATAAGTCCATCACCTGAAACCCGTGATTTCTATGTCGAGGGAAGACTTTAAAATATTTATACATAAATAAGAATTTACATATTTTTCTTGCGAACACATACTCTTTACGAATGGTAACGGTTGATGACGTCATCATTTGTCCCCCAGTCGTGAGTAGAATGGATCACATGAAGCAGAAAAGTGACACTAATAAACAATCTTTCTTCCAGGACGGAGTGGAAGGAGACCATTTTTATTAACAGTGAAGCAAAAACAAGAACGTATTTTAAGTAGCCAGTGCCCACTACTAGTTTTAACGTAGTAGTCTATCGGCTATGCTTTTCGTCAGTATACCTACTCAGACTTTCAGCTAATGTATATCTAGCAACATAATTTTGATTCTAATGACAGCAGAATAGATCGATAAATAGTTATAACGTTTATTAATAGCTTTTCTGTCACAATCTTTATTTCTTTTCGTACACCGTTTCTGTCATCTTTGTACGACCCTCTTCAGGTACACTGTAAGTATACATATAAAAATTAGTATCTTAAAATAATTACAATACATACCCAAAATTTAAAATTAGTTTCCATGAAATACGTTCACAGATGCTTGAACTAACTCGTACCTTCTTACACACTTATACGTATATTAAACGTATATTCTACGTCTTAGTGCTAGTATGGTTATCATTTGTGACTACCTTTGACCGTGTGCCCTTGTACACGGAAAAAATTTTTGTAACAAGATACCTCCAACTGATGTTGAACTGCTGTATTCAAAAGTTGGGGGTCTGAGACCCCCATCGTCGAATAGCCAGAGCTCAATTTTTCTTGGAAGTCTCTCGGTTCCAACATATAGAGCTGTAAAGCTACGATATTTAAATGAACAGTGAAAGTGAATACAAGCATGTACGTGCTTGTGGTAGTGTCTGTTAGTAGGCGTGTGTATACTTAGTCCCTTGTCGGAGCCGTACAGCTCTATGCTGGAGCCGAGAGACTGCCAAGAAAAATTGAACGCTGGCTATTTAACGATAGGGGTCTCAGACCCCCAACTTCGGAATACGACGCTTCCAGCCTTGGCACTCTCTGAGTTCACTGATTCACAGAGCTTAGGCGTTCCCAAAGTTTTGAAATCTCTTACTACAAAATTTTTTTCCGTGTACTTGTACCTGCAGCCCAGCGATCAATTCTAGATATGCCCTGCAAAAAAGTAGTATGAACGACTACGTATTTTTTACTCATTTACAGTATTGTTATGATGGTCACGTTGTTGAACTAATCATAGAAATCACATACTAATTTATATTTATAACGCTGCTTATTCACGTAAGTTTTGCTTTATTTCATTTTAGTTCAGGTTTATATGTTAGGACAGTGTCATCTACCCTAAAAAGTGTTTGTATGTGCATCTTCTTTAAATGTATTTATTTTCAGATACTAATTATTACATGTGTATTTACAATGTACCTGAAGAGGGCCATACAAAGATGGCAGAAACGCTGTACTAACAGAAATTCAAATTTCGACAGAAAAGCTATAAATAAACGTTGTATCTATTTGGAAGTTGGAGTTCCATTCGAATGCGTTGGGACCATTTTTCCTCAAAATTGCATCTATTAGGTTTCAGTTTAAAAAAAAAATTATGGTAATAGGATCTTTGATTCGGAAGACATTAAGTTTCGGACTAATTTGACCGATTTGATACACTATGAATGATCGTCCGCCATTTTAGAACCGAAATTTTGATAGATTAGCGCTTATTGACTTTACGAAGTCTTAAACAACTATATTTTATTATTTTTAGGATAAATTCTTTCAACAGTGTCAAAAACATAAAACTTAATATTAAAAATTAACAAAAATCCGCTGTTTACCTAAAATTTAGAGGTTAGAGTTCCATTTGATTGCATTGGGACTATTTTTCCTCAAAACTCCATCCATTGAGCTATAACTGAGAAAAATATTATTACAATGGATTTTTGGTTCGGGAGATATTGAGATTCGAAAAATTTTATCGATATGTTTTATACGTCAAAGGCACAATTTCGAAGGCATATACATCCATCGAAAAGCTAAAGGGCTGTCTAATGGAAGCCTATCTGCAACTCAAAGATCTGTTGGATACAATTAAGCCAGCAGAAGCAGGACGTCAAGTGTCTGTTGATTCTGCTAAAGTCTACAAAGCAAAAGCACGTATTACGCTTGCTATTGACACAATGCTTTTCACGCATATCCAGGGAGCAAAAGACATGTGGGACATACTTTAAAAGGCTTTTGCCGATGATGGACTTATGCAGCGATTTAGCCTGCTGCGTAAATTATTGTCTACAAAATTTAAAACTTGTCTCTCAGTGGACGACTATGGGCATTGTTTGCTATCATGTGCCCACAAGTTACGCAAGGCAAATTTCAATGTTCCGGAGGACTAGTTAGGCTTAATACTACTAGTCGGTTTACCCGAGAGATACGAACCATTGATAATGTCTTTAGAAAACTGTGGAGTAACAATACCCTCTGATATGATAAGATCAAAATTGCTTCAGGAGGTCAAGATGTTCCAAGAAGAAGGCCAAGATATGCAGGCGCATCATACCAGAAGCCAATATAACAACTCAAACATCGCAACAAAAGGAAAGGAAATAGAAAATTTAAAAAGCAAGCAAGGGTAGATGTTACACCTGTAATCGTTTTGGCCGTTTTTCCTCAGATTGCCCAACCTTCAAAGAGAAAGGCCATAAGAGTTTCCAAGCCGAACATCAGAAAAGTTCAAGTTCAGGGTCAGAGCAAGACGATGACTCAGACTCTGATGTCAACACAGTCTGTGCATATAAAATCACCAAAGGAAAGCTCCAGGCTGAATGGCTTGAGGATTCAGCTGCATCAGCACACATGTGCAATAACCAAAGTCTTTTCAAGGATTTCTCCAAAACCAGAAGCATAGTATCAGCTTATAGTAAACACAACATGGATGTACGAGGAGAGGTGCAAGTCAATCTTCAGATCTAACATAAGGGCCAAGTAACCAAGTATAAGTTACACTACGTATTTTTTTTACCGGAGGCACCAACTTATCTCATCTTAATTAGTGCACTCACTAAGATTGGCTATGCAGCTCAGTCTCAGGGAGACAACTGCAAAGTGCTTGACTTGAAACAGCAAAGAGTCCTATCAGGTACTCAATTAAACATTTGTACAAACAAACTTGATGCCACTAAGCCAAACAATGAGCCAAATCAAGTACACGTAAGCAATGCTGTGCTTGATGTGAACTTATGCATATAAGGTTAGGACATCTCAACCCACAATACATAGACGTACTGAGGAAGGTCCCAACACTGGTGTCAACTACAAGGATGGTAGCAAGCTGGATACCTGTGAAAGCTGCATAGAAGGTAAAACTGTAAAACAACCATTACATCCAAGTGAAAGTCGAGCTAAGGGATCGCTGCACTTGGTGCACAGTGATGTCTGTCAAGTACTAGATGCATCCTTGGGAGGTGCAAGGTATTTTCTGACTTTTCTCGATGACCACACCAGGAACTTTTTCGTGTTCTTCTTGTAGCATAAGTCTTAAGTGCCAGAAAAAATTAAAGCATTTGTAAGGTTTGCAGAAACCCAAACTAGTATTAAGCTAAAAGTGTTGAGGACGGACAACGGTCAAGAGTACATCAACGAACGTTGTGAGAAATACTTGGAACATTGTGGGATACGTCATGAGAAATCCGTTGCCTAAGATCCCCAGCAAAATGGCAGAGCGGGGCGAGTCAACCGTACTCTCCTTGAAGGAAGCGAGGGATATGCTATCTGAAAGTACATTAGATAAATGTTTTTGGGTGGAAGCAGTAGCTTATCTACATTGAAACGGTGCTTAAATGTTCGCGCTCTATTATCCCGTGAGCATGGCCCCGTCGGCACCATACCTCACGTCGCAATGAGTGAGCAGACGCGGGTGTTAATAGCTCTCAGCGATCGCTCTCTCGAAACGTGACCAGCGCAGAGCAAAGACCTACAAAATCAAGGCGTCATGGGCCAAAGTTTCCTGCTCCTTAAACTAAAAAAGTAGACAATTGGGACGGCAGCGCTGAACAAATCCTTCACTGATGTAATTCTAGAGCTACAAATCTCGAAGACCAGGGGGAGAAAGAACTCATGTTTGACGAGCAGCCCACCTGGTTCATTGAGGGACAGAGCCGGTGGGAAACACTAGTCCTGCGGGATCACCAAACTAGCACCTTCGCCTCCACCCCAAAAGGTATTTGGAAATCGGGGGACCCAGTAAGAAATTTTAAATAATTGAATAGAGCGAAAGAGACCACGCGTTCGACATCATAGGATTATAGCGATTGTAACCGAAATATCTATACTGGCAATCCGCAAGCTGTTGGCCAGATCCGTTAAATATATATAATTTTTCAAGATTGAATAAATTTAAAGTTTACTTTCGACAAAACCGCAATCGTCATCCTAGCATCTCATTTCTCCTGGAGGCCTCAAAACCCGAGGCTGAATCCCATTTATATAATATAAAAGATATATCTATTTACATTGAAATTACTTTCATAAATTCAACAACATAACCGATCTCCAAAACGAGTGTTAAAAGGTAAGACCTCCTTTGAGCTCTAGACTGGTTCAAAACCAAGTCTCGTAAATCTACGAATTTTTGGGTGCAGGGCTCACGCACTCATACCAGAAAATCGAAGGAGCAAGATCGACCCAAAAATAAAACCAAGCATATATGTAGGTTATCCACCAGACCAAGCAGGATATCACCTATGGGACCCTACATCTAAGAAGATCTTTATTGCAAGAGATGTTCGCTTCATAGAGTATCCAACAGGAAGCAATGAAGGTCAATCAGTGATTAGACCTATTACTGCTGACCAACGAATAGAACCGAGGTCTGTAGGTCAGAACAGGGAAGCTCAGAGGGAAACTCACGGTTGATTTCGAACTCTGATGAAGAGTTTGAACAACCGCAACACTCAAATGTTCGTAAAATCTTGCGAATCTTCAAATGATCAAAGAAACTAGACGACTAGTGTGTCTATTCATTCATCTGGAATGAAGACGAGCCCAAAACATACAAAAAAGCAGTAAAATCAACAGAGAGCACACAATGGCAAAAAAACATGGAAAAAAAAATTCTTGGATTCACAAGAATCAAACTTGGACTCTAGCGGACTTGCCAAAGGATCGAAAACCTGTCGGAGCCAAGTAGATATTTAATAAAAAGCACGATCCTCACAACAAAATCATTTGCAAGGCATGGCTGGTTGCAAAGGGTTATAGTCAGATTCAAGGTCAAGACTATGACTCAGCATATGCCCCTGTAGTCCAATTTACAAGTGTGCGACTACTTCTAGCCCTGGCAGCGAGACTCAAGCTAATGCTTAGATGGTTTGACATCCAGACTGCGTTCCTCCATGGTGAATTGACTGAAGAGGTCTACTTGGAACAGCCAGAGGGGTTGAAACATCGAAACAATCCGGATACATTTTGCAAACATGGAAAAGCGATCTATGGATTGAAGCAGAGAAGTCGTGCCTGGAACCGAAAGCTGACTGCGATGCTTCTGTCAATGAATCTAAAACAGTCGAAATACGATAACTGTATTTTCTACTTCATTAATGATAACAGCATAATAATTGTAAGTGTCTTTGTTGATGATATCATGGTTTTCACCAACTACAAACCGTGGCTGGATTTGTTGGTGGATGGATTAAACAAAAATGTTCCAACCAAGGACTTGGAACAAGTCAGGAGATTTCTCGGGATGGATATATATCCATCAATCATAGTACTAGTCATATTTATATCGACCAAGAGCACTACACGGAGAAACTACTTACAAAATTCAACATGAAAACAGTAACCATGCCGCTACACCTCTGCCGAGTGGATTGGATATGCATACCTTGGACGCCAAATCGTCAATTAATAAGGAGAAAGAGGAATAACTCAGAACAATACCTTACCAGAATGCTGTTGGGAGTTTACTTTACGTGAGACAGTGTATGAGACCAAACATAGTATACGCTGTTAGCTTTATTAGCAGACACAACAGCTGCTACAATAAGATGCACTGGAGTGTAGTCGAACATATCTTTAAATATCTTCAAGCTACGCTTGAGAAAGGACTAGTCTACAACGGGGAACCATACCACGATTTCAAAGGCTACTGTGAGGCTAGCTGGGCATCAGACTCAGCCGATCGTCGCTCAATAACAGGCTACATTCATATGCTAAAAGGCGGTGCTATCAGTTGGAACTCAAGGCGTCGACAGACGGTGTCACTGTCCAGCGTTGAAGCTAAATATTATGCCTCGTCAGCTGCAGTACAAGGGGCCATCTGGCTGAATCGCTTAGCATGCGAGTTAAACATCAAGGAGGTAAGCCCCATCAACATTTATTGTAATAACCAGGGGGCGATCAACTTTGCAGAAAACGGAAACGTCAGTCCAAGGACAAAGCACATGGATACCCGTCATCATTTTTTGAAACAGCGAATAGAAAAAAAGGAAGTGACAATCGAATTCACTCCTGCCAAGAAAATGGTTGCTGATCCGTTAACTAAAAGTTTCAGTGGAAGTTCGCTTAAGTATAATAATTGGCCTGTCAAATTTGTAAGTAAAGTGATCAAACATATTAAGTGTTATATTTGTAAATAATTAGTAATTCAAGTGAAAAGATAAAAACGTACTGATGAACACTGTTCTTTAGACTAAAGTTTATATTTATTGTATTCATTTTTCACATGAGAAAATTTTCGATTATTGTAATTACTAAACAAAATACGTATGAAAAATTGTCGCTACATTGCAAAAAGAAGATAAAATTGGATAAATGTTTTATTGTTCAACTCCCGCTTGTCTTGATTTGATTTCCACTAACATTAACATTTTTTTATTATTACGAAGGTATTAAACCCAACCTAAATAATGTTCTACACACACTTGTATAATCTATATTGATTATCAATATCTTTTCTTCATTATCGATTTTAATTTTATAACCTTATCTCACATTTGATATTACGTCTTTAGTTCCTCAAATCTACATGGATGATTAATGTTTTTTCTAAATCATCCACTTCAATTTTATATCATGATCTTACAATCGATCCTAAGCATTTGGTTCCTTGACTGTTTATGTCTTTTTTCATCACTCCCTTGTATTTCAATAAATTTTAAAGGGTTCCAAACATAGATTTTTTTTTTCTTTTTTTAAGATTTAATATATTATATGACTTTTCCCTTCCACCTTGCGGTAATCTTTAAGAGCATCTTCTTTTAACAGTATTATTATTCAGCATTTTAAAAGACTTTAAAGGTTGCTTGGTGAATAAAATTAGAGTCTGTTAGGAATATTAAAAAATTATTTCAAAATCATTTATGACATTGAAATGTATGCTTACGTATGATTATGTAATGCTAAATATGATTTTCTCTTGTATAGTAATTTGAGTTACTGAAAAAAAAAAGTAAACTTATAATTAAGAAGTAACGAAAACAATACATTTGATTTTCTTTCAAGTGATGTCAAAAATACTGTATAAATAAATACAGATATGTTATCATATACGCAGTCCTTCTTGCAAAAAATTGATAAGAAAGCTGTGTGCCAATAAATAAACAGAGATTTTTTAACTCTCAGATGTTATAAAAATTTTGCCATTACAAGTACTTAAAAAGATAGTGGACATATGAATATGATTGCATTAAAGAACATAATATGAAGTCATGTGTTACTATAAAATCAATTAGAATTAAGGCAGACTTATCTCTCTGCAATAGCACTTCATGTAATGTTATACATACAGAAAGATGTATAGAATATGTATAAAAAAAAATCCAAAAAAGATGATACATTATATCGTGGTAATATAAGACGAACATATTCAACTCATTTAATGAATCAGCAATTTATTGTTCAGGTTATCAGTTTAACCAATACATGAACTGACGTATCAGAGACCTGATAGTTCAAAGGCTGCACAACTATTTCAACAGTAAAAACAGGAAGAGGTCGTAGAAGTAATTATAAATATCCTACTATATTATATAGTAATTATGGTGGGTTTCATAATAAGACCTCTACAACCTCCTATACCCCCCACACGCCCCCCACAAGCACCACACCAATCTTCCCTAGGTTTAAGGTCAAATTCGTTCAACTTCTATGTAGTTATCAATTTTAGCTCATCCCCAACAAACTCCCTCCACCATACACAATTTGTAACCCCCTCCCCCCGCACCCCCTAAATAAGATGAAATCAGTTTAATTTCTCCGTTATTTAAGTTGGGTCAAAATTGTCAACCCCCCTTCTTGCAGTACCTCCAAAATTTCAGAGAAAAAACGCCCCACTTGCCCCTAAAATCCCCAACCAATCAATGTTTATCTATACATCTTCCTATATTGTATAGTTATTTGGTCAAAAACGAGTCGAAGTCCCTCCTGCTCCACCCCGCTGCCCCTCAGATCCCCTTTACCACCCCTTAAATTACGTCATTAATCTTTGATTTTATCGTGATTTTTAACCCAGACATATTTAGGTCATCTTCCCTTCTCCCGCTCCTTTTCGGGTCCCCCTACTCAACCTCAGCTCCCTATTTACCACTTCGTCACCACCACCTACAATACTCTATCCATGTTTCACTCAAAAAGCTTAGTTACACGTCCAATTTAACATTATTCTTAATCTGAATATATCTGGTCAGCTCTCCTTGCTCCTTCTCTATCATCTTCAATGATACAATATTCTTAACCCAATTACAGATGCTTTACTTTCCTTGATGCAATACTCTTACACTTACTTTACCTGTTCGTTTTTTATCTTTGATCAAAAAATGTTTTAAATTTTTAATTCTAATGAATTTGTATTTTTAGATGTAAAATGAAACTGTATTTTGAGATATAATGTTTTTGGCCACAAAAAGTCATAGTATTATTAACGAATATGTTTTTGATTACCATATTAACTGTTGATTCAATTATATATAACTTTTAAAGTCCATAATGACCTTCTCTTGAATTAATTGGTGAAGCTTTTATCCCACGCTATACTTAGATGACAGGTAGAAGATCCAGCAATCTTCTTTGTGAACGAGTATTTGTAATGAGAAAGTTACTATCTAATGTATTTATGATATAAAACATCCATTATTGTATGATAATATTTTCATTATCATTACAAATTATTATTGTTAGTCTGCTGATCATACTTCTAGAATCTTGAAAAACTCCGGAGCACTGACTATTGGTCGAGGACGCCAAAAATTTGAAGAATCATATTACTTGAATGAAATCATTTAATTCATAGAAGAAGAATATATTCTGTTTGTGTAATATTGTGACATTTCATATTCCGTTTAAAAAGCCTGATCTTTGTAAAACTCGACAAGACTATAATCAAATTAAAGAGTCAAATAAAAGTAGAAGACAAAGGCTGATACAGAATTATAATAGCTGGCGATTCAGATCATAGGCTAGAATTGGTGCAAACGGATAAAGGCACTAATGTTCGTAGCCAAAGAATATCAAAAGAAAAAGATCTATACAGTGAAAATAGAAAACTCTTAAAATAGTACTGAAACATAGGATTAATAATGAAGAATGGGTATACAAGGGGATATTAGGAGGAGTAGATGTTATGTAGGGAAACAGGAGCAATCAGTACTAATTTTGTATTGAAGGTAAAGACGGATAGCTATAGTGCTGTTGAAACTTTAAAAGCAGTAACTAGAAATAAGTTTGATCATCCACCTATTACCTTTCAAATCTCAGGTAACAATGTACGAGAAAGGTAAGAAGGAACAGAAGCAGCAAATGATAAGAAAATAGTATGAGAAAAAGTGAAAAATGTGAGTATTAAAAAATAGTAAAAGTGATTGAGAAGAAATATCTGGATCAAATAATTAACCAAGGAGGAGTCAATATAACAGAATAAATTGACAGTTTACCTAATATAATCAAACAGGTAGCAGAAGAACTTAAAATGATAAAATCAAAAGAGAAAAATGATTGAAAAATTGAAAAACAAGATTTTAGAACAATTAGCAGAAAAGAAAGATTACAGGTAATCTTAATAAATAAGTTCAACTATAGTAAATAAAGGCCGGATGTGGAGTGCATATCTTTATTAATAACATGACATTCGTCGACGTTTCGCTGTTCACAGACAGCCTTATCAAGACATAACTTATCCTGTACAAACATAAAAACTCTCTTAGGATTTAATTTATAATACAATGTTTGAAAAAACTTGTTAATACTCTATACATACGACTAGACTCGAGCAGGTGCCTCAGGCACTCCCTACCATTGCCTGCGTGCCTATAGGTTTACCTTACATATTACGTCCTAAAAATACAATCGTGAAAATTT
>JAPYYV010008620.1:0-15353 GCA_030522625.1 Copidosoma aretas | reverse complement strand
GAAGTTCTGTTCTGCTTGCTAAAGAAAAAATTTTCTAACGCGATTGGGTAGGTATAGATTAAATTAGTAGCATTTACTCACGGGCGTCACTTTGAATATCGTGAGGGATGAGCGGAAAAAAAAAGTTTAATTGTATATTGTTATCGTATTTTTATTTTCGTAGTTAAAGGAGTTTTTTCGTCATAATAATTTACGTTGGTTTTCTCGTCTTATTATATCGTCTTAAGATTTTAGCATGCATATATTTCGTTTTTATTTATTAATATCTGTTATTTTGTGTAATTATGCCATTTATGTAAAAAAATGTAATAAAGTGCCTCTTCCCTTAACTTTTCCAGGGATCGTGAAATTTATATCTGTATATATATTAAAGGTTTCTGTATTTTATGTACTTACCATGTAGTAGCTATCCAAATGGCTAATAGGGCTGCACCGGACCGCAGTTTTCCTTCCTGTTGATCTGGATGTCGATCTCCTTGAGTTTCTCCTTTTTCCTCTCGTGACAGGCGTTGTAGTCCGATCTTTGGTGTGCTGTTTGGCTTCGTTGTCTTGGAAGTCTCTCGCTGGCTTATCTTTGCGTTGTCCCTTTTTTTTCTTTACTTCTCTGACCTCAATCTTCTTTCGTGACTTGTTTAAAAAAAATTTTTTGTATTCCTTACACTTAATTTATGTCTCGCGGTACTACGCTGTGTGCGCTTTTTAACCGATCCCGCTTTTGACACCAAAAATTCTCCTGTCACGTGGGTTTGTGGTCGGTTAGGTGATCGCGAAATAAGTACTTAGTAAGGACTATTAACTTCTTTTTGATATTCTTGATGACCGAGGGAAGAGCTAAGAGTAGAGCGGTAATCTGGAGGCACGTCTGCCAGTCTCGATAGTTCCGAATCTTCTCCTTCTCCTCTACTCTCCGACCGGACTCAAGAGTTCCGCTTCTCCATTCTCTTGGTCATACATCTCTATCTGAGGTGGTGGGGCGCGTACGTATTAGTATGCTATGTATACCGTACGCCACATAACAATAACATTTTACAGTTCTTAACGCAAATTTCGCCGAAGTTAGGCATCCTTATTAAATGCATATTTTGGTAAACCTAGCACGGCACTTAATTGCTTAAATTTTTAAGGCACTGGAATAGCACAGAAGAACATAATGTATTAGTATGATGTGTGCGTCCGAACCAATCACCGAATTTTATTTTTATTCGCAATTAGCTGAATCATCTGGGACATGCGGAATAAAACACCTTATTGTTCTTATATTATGCCACAACATAGCACTTTTCAGGTTTTTGGATGAAGATTATCAATTACGAATTCTTACACTAATGTGGAGCTTTATAATACAAAAATAAGTGTTTTTTTTAGGTTAAAATTTTTGTTTAAGTATTAACTTATGAAAATATTATGATTTTTGTATTGTACATTTACTGAAACAATCATCTCAAATTAATGATAACCATGTAAATTTTCTTGTCGAAAAAATTGTTTTTTTCTTTCGTGTCTATTGGAGTGATTAATTTTGTTTAAGTATTAAACAACTAAACATAAAATTAAAAAATTCTATCACTCGGATGAAAAGATTGTAACTGAAATCAAATACTAAGATGTTAAGAAATAGAGTATTTGCTTATGATAGAAGACAAGATCTGGGGTTGTGATATGATTCAAAAAGTGAAACTGCATACCTTTAGAAGTGGCCACTTTCAGTAATTAATTTTCCCGAAAAATACGATAGTGATTAATTATTTAAAGTTATCGTTGATAAAAATTCTAATCCAACATGCTCTTTAAGAGCTTAGTGACGAAAAAATATTATTAAAATCAGTAAAATCAGAGTAATACAACCAAGATTTCAAGCAAGACCGTGATATATCAGTAGGGGGTTAGCACGGAGCTATATACATATCTTACAACCTAATATAGTTCTAAGAATTCGACTAAAAGCTAGGCCACCAGGCCCCCTTTGCCCCCTCCCCCGGCCGCATCCAGCCCTTATTAGATCCCATTTATATCTCTATAGGACCCCCTGCTTCCACTGGTAGATTTTCTCGCCACCTTGTAGAAAAATAGTCCATTCTACTTTTTAGGTACTAGTATACCGCATTAGGTTATCTGTAATTTAAATTGTGGAACCTATCGTAACATTATAAGAAAACTGCATGGAATTAAGAGCTATCAATAGCAGAAAATATACTGTAACTTTAAAAAAAAATCAAATTACAAATTTCACCGTCAAATTATGACAATAATGTTTAGAACAGAACGGGAACGAATTTTCAAAAATACATATGTACTAATTAGAATTTTAATTGGTAAATTACTAAAAATATTATCCTTGGATTTGGCAACATTATTATACGCCGTATGAACGATACTGCAGTTTGTATTTATTTATTTTTTCAAGTAATACAAAATCTTATGATTTAAAAAATATCCGTACTCCTCGTGAGAAATAAGAATAATACTTTTCATTAAAAAATTATCTACTTATTTAAAAAATTTTGTACATATATTTTGTCTTGCATTTCTAAAGGATATCAAATATTTTAGTTTTTCCTCAGCCAATATTAAGAGAAATTCCGAAATATTGTCTCCAAATGAAAGTATGTACATAATTAATTTTGAAATTTTTCAAAATGGCTAAAAAAAGATCACTCAATTGTTTCTGCAAAAATAATAATTTTAATCAAAACAAAAATAGGGTGAACCACCGACACACTTTTGAATTTGCTTACTAGCCCAGTTGTGTGGTACTATGTATACGTAACACGTTGAATTTTAACTGATACAAAATGAAAACTGGCATTTACATCGGTTTTCACTGAAATTTTTAGGGTAAAAGGGTCGAAATATGCTTTCCGTCCTCCTGCAACAAACTCGATTTCCGACCTTTGCTGCCACGCTTGGCCAAAAGTGATGTTACGTTACTAGTATTATTCGTTGACTTCTAACGCCCAGGCATCCCATAAGAAGTACAGCTTCGAAAGTTTCAGTAGTTCTCGCGTCATCTCATGTATGTGCAAATATTATTTTCGAAACAAATTAGATTATGTCGAAAGCAGAATATTATTTTGTATGGATACAAAAGTTCTCAAAATGGAGAAATGAACTAATTTTTTCTTCTATCTTGTGACATTATTATCATGACTCATCAACACATTAATATTTTCTAGTTTGACTTTTAGGTTAAAGGTACTATCTTACTGGAAACACCTATGATAATAATTTTTTTACAGATTAAAATTTAAAATACAAATGTAAACATTGATTGCTTTTTGCGTGTATCAGTACAACACTTGTAACTGTAAAAATAGGGACGTAACAAAGTTCGTAAAGAAGCCCTTACGATCGAGTTACAAATGCTTTTTTTCCTACCGAGGGTGTACAAGGGTTCCAAAAAATCCGAGGTAGGAAATTAGTACATTACGCCACTAGGGCAGAAAGTACAAACGTAAGCGCTCGAAGGGCGCGGTTGGTGTACGTTTGTACTAGAGTCGCGTACATTGTTTTTCTTACCCAGGGTGCAAAGTGAAATTTTGAGCCCGTGAGCACACTTTCGGCCCCAAAATTACTTTGGACCCTAGGGCAGAAAAGTACTTTGGGCCCGGAGGGCCGAAAGAGTAGTTTTCGTCACAAATGTGCATCTCTCCAGGGCGGTCCCGCGGGTCCCATTTTTGTATTCTTAGAATTATAGATATTTAGTAAGAGTTATATAAATTATAACTTGCTGGAAATGTGATAGAGCTGCGTTTTACACGTTGGATGATTTGGACAATAGGTTAGGAACTCTTTCCATTTCACATATACTGGATTGGGTTAACTTAGGTATTACATTTTAACGTAATCAACCAAAGCTTTGCAAACTATAATACATACTGTAATCAATTAAAGCAATACGTAATTACTTGCTAAATATAGCTAATAAGATAAACCTGAAACCGTTCTATATACATGCATGATCTTTTTTCTTAAAAAACTATGCTAAAAACTTTCATCAATTGAGAAAAAACATCACAAAGATCTTCAATTTTATTTTTACAATATCGTCCAAGAGAAGTTAAAATAAGTGCTACATTAAGTTATTTTCATCGAAATTGGTATTTAAATAGTAAGTAAATGATTTACCGGATGATAGTGTTTTAAAAAAGAATGCATCCTTTCGACCTCCTCACTAGTTAACGTTTTTATTATAAATAACTTATCGTACGACTGATAGAACTTAGCACCACTTTTCCCAGAAGACTCATCTAGAATAGGTTGAGATCTGAAATGAATTATAGAGTATTTTATTTCAATATCATTTCTAAATAGTTATCGTAATCAATTAAAAAAAAATTACTTATTGAATATTACGATTTAATATCAAAGCATTTCATTAAAATATGGCTTAATGCAGTAATATTGATATATCTCCATAATGTTACAGTGAAATGAGAAAGTACGGCATAAACTATGTGCTGGAATCGAAAAAATGTAGAAATATTTAATACCGATGAGTGTCCGCATAAAATTATATAACACATTATTAACAGTTTTCGTTTATCGCAAGACTTTAAAAGGTATTTACAACAAATTCAGAACTATTCGAATAAATATACTACGTAAGTATGTGTCAAGTATGTCCATCACATGAATACGGAAGTAGTTGTTAATAATTATACACGAAATTTAATTCAAGTATGATCGCAAAAACAGAAATTCATGAGCGGTACGTATGTATGATTGTATGCATGATTGTATGTCAGAATATGTATTACTTTGGACTCGTTATCTAGGTTATCCTGCTTCCCAACCTACAATAATCATTACACATGCTATTTATACTGATAAATTCTACGATGATATATACTTATTAATAGTTAAACTTTACATCATACAAATCACACAACCTTTGCTTATCTTGAAAAAAGGTAAGATTTTAAACTGTATTTTTTCTTTATCAGTCATGTTTGTCCTAATTTTCTAGGACTCATCGTCATAAACAGAATATACGTAGAGCAAGCAAGCAAACTTAATATGGTAGGTCACTTGTTTCAAGCCTCCTGATTGATTGATCGGTTAGCTGGCTGTAGATCACACCTTATACAATAATTACACCATGTGTCATGGTTCATAGCACCTGCACTAACACTTGACGTCACATTATAATGCATCAGTAAATGGTAACCTAAGGTCAACTCTAGTAAGCTAGAGCAAGTGCTAGTGCCTAATCAGCACTTGGTAATCTGTAAGATTCCTGTAAGTAAGCTTACGACCCAACCAGCACTTAATTATCTGTGAGATTCCTGTAAGTAAACTTACGAAAATTACGAGGTTTTCACTTCAACGTAGACGTTGAGCTGCTAAAGCTACAATATGTGGTATAAATATATGAATATCTTCGTTATGGTATCTTCAATAGTTTACTTAGCTAATTCTGAAGTTAACTTATACTTAGGCCAGCTTAGAAAGATGCTTAGCCCTTGAAAGTTACCTTTTAGCTAAAATTAACTTTTTAAGATAACTTATGTGGTTCCCTGTAAGATATCTTATCGAGAACATTAATAAAAAATGCAGATAGAAATCCCCAATGAAGGAGATTTTGACCAGAATTAGACAAAATAAAATATCAAGTTCTTTTAATAAAATATTTATTTCAATTAATGTGATCGTTTCTATCACCTAAAAATATCAATTTAACGAATTTTTATTATAATTATTATAATTATTATTTTTTCATTACTATTATTTAATGTACAATTAATACCTATGAATTTAGTACGTTTGTTAGAATAATATGCATATTTATATGCGTATAACTAATTAATACAACAATTATTATTTATTAAACCATCATGGACACTGGAAATCTGAGCTAAATATTTATTAAATGATGAACAGATCACGTCGTAAGTGGAAATCGAAACTGGAACGCTCGCTCATGGAGCTGACGTATTAACCACTGGGTCAAGCCTGCTATTGACACGTGCTTTATATAAAATCATTATAAAGTAGTCTGGTAAGAACAGTAATCAGTAATCCCTTGGGAACGAATTCAATTATCTGTAATATCGGAACCCGTCAGTCTACAAAATCTTACAATTTTATTTCCTTTCCCTTTTTCTCCGTTTACTTAGACCTACATCGCCCGGTTTTTCAATCTACCTTACTCACCTATTTGAACTCTACTACTCCGAACGCACGAGCGAAGCCCCAAAGGGAATTAAAATTTGTAATAATATCGATAAAGCAAGTGTACTGCTTGTTCAACTATTTGGACTTTAGTTATCGCCAAATCGGGCGATTTTTATCATTCACGTTTTAATCATCTTGGTTTACTGATTCATATTTAAATTTAATAATTGCTAACCAACGCGCCAAAATATTGTGAATATTAATTACTAAGAAAAACTCTGTAAAGAGAGACGGGAGGGTAGAGTAAAAACATATACTTCCCCTCTCTTTGGCGTAGGAGGCCTGAAAAAGGACAGAAGCGGTGCACTTAAGTATGGGCAGCGCAGGGGAACCTTTTCGAAGCAGGTCTTGGAAAATTCGCTTCTCTTCGCCGCGACTGCGCATCTTTTTTCGGCGCCCCTTTGCCATCTAAGTGGGAAATTCCGGAGGGAGAGAGTCTCGGCTATATAAGCCACTGCTAGGCATGAAAACGTTAGTCTCTCAATCGGCTTACCACTGGTTCACCATAACCAGGGTCTCCAGCCTCCATCTCTGATTCGCCATAACCAGAGTCGCACTTGCCATAGTGCCTCCGTCTCGACGTCAACGCCGTTACTCTCTCTCTCTCACTAAGTACCTACGTGTACCCCACAGCGGATAGTTAAAGAAAAGTAAATACAAATACAGGCGTCTAACACTCTCCGTGTTAGACGCCTTATCCCTTCCTGCTCCTATCTCCAGGACATTCTCTCTTAGGTAGAAATGCAGTAAAGGCCGCACATACCCCGCACGTCTCAAGATCAGCAGCAGTGTCGGGTCCAGCCTCTCTAAGGGCCGGACATATCCGCACTCATCGGAAACACAGTGCTTGGGTCCAGTCTCTAAGGGCCGCACATACTCCGCACTTCCCAGGATCAGCAACAGAGTGCCGGGTCCAGCCTCTCTAAAGGCTGCACATATCCGGACTCATCAACTGCAAGAGGACGCGACTTATCGGACGACCGGACAATAGATCCCAGGCTATTTAGCGCGAGCTAAGGCCCGAAAGTATACGTCATTCGCCCGCAATTGTTATAGCCAACCACAGTGCCACTGTATATATATTGACATGGCCATATTTTATGATGGATCATTTTTTCAACTTGAAAAGTTCAAATTTTACTAAAAATATTCTAATTAGGTTCATCTAAGACGAACATTAAGAAAGAACGATTATCGGAGACGATTGTCTAAGAACGATTATTGATTAATAATTAAACTCGTCCCCAAGGGATCACTAATAACTGTTCTTACTTAATTAAGAATTTGGAGGAAGCTGTTAATTCAAGTAATCGTTATTATGAAGTAGTCATTGTAAAAATTAATAATTTATTGAGAGGTCCATTTACTGAATTTATAATTACATCAACTGCTTTTTCATAATGTAAGAAATACACATATCATATAAAAGATTTCGAATCACATGAGTATGTTCTCGCTTAGGAAAGACGTAAATATAGTTGATATTATAAATATTTTATACTTTTTGCAATCATAGTTGCATTTTGATAACTATTAAGCTGTATCTTAAAAATACAGAAAGATAGTAATATGTAGGGACGTTCTCTGCAAGCTATGATACATTATACATGAAATATTGTTTATAGCGATGGTTCTGTGGGCAGGCTGTGGATTTTTAGGAAGAAAAAACAATAGAATTTTTAACAGACTAGATGAGGACTATAAACACAAATTAAGGAAAGAATTTACCACAATCTTAACAAAAAATTGCTTTAACACTTAAAAATCTTAATATATCGATAAGTTCATACAAAATGATATCCATATTGCAAAACAACTTAAAAAAAATAATAAAGACATCCTGATAACATTAGCCGACAAAGGGGGCACTGTTGTCGTAATTAACGCAAGTGTATGCATTAAAAAAGTTTAACAACTCATAATTAACTAACCACATTACAGTATTTTAAAAACAAATCCGGAAAAAACATAAAAAATGAGACAAAAAAGCTTATAAAACGTGGAAAAGATATGATGTATTTGATGGGGTAAGCCAACCAAGTAGTCTTGATTTAGTAATAGAAAGCTAGAAAGCTCTACGTTATTGAGAGCTTATGGAGTCCTCAAGGTTCACAAGGAAAATATCCCAGCCAGACTCATAGTTTGTTTAATTTCTTCAACTCTATATTTTTTAGATAAATTTATTTCCAAGTTAATAATGGAACATATCCTTAAATCAAAATATTCAATTAAAAATGTTTATGATATCAAAAAGTGCCTTGTTAACATTGATGTACCAGAGAGTTATTGTTTGGTGTCTTTTGATGTTGTTTCTCTGTACACAAACTTGCCCCACGAGCTCATCACTAAAGGTACATCCAAAAAATGGAATTATCTAAAAAAATCACATTAGCTTGTCAGAAATAGAGTTTCTAAAAGGTATACAACTATTGTTGGGCTCTACTTACTTCCAGTTCAACAAAACATATTATCGGCAGGACATTGGTTGCCCCATGGGAGAATGTGTCAGCCCTGGATTTGAAAAATTAGTATTGGAGCAAATAGAAAGTAAGATAGTGCCAGAATTGGGTGACAACATATTGCTGTATAAGCGATATGTTGATGACGTCCTAGCAATAGTTAAAAAATTGGAATCAACAATATTTTAAACAGTCTTTATAACTTCAACGCACACATACAATTCATAGTTGAAGTGAAGCAAATGGATCCCTGCCCTTTCTTGTCATGCTTGTTGTTACAGAAAACGACTGCAGTGTGTGCTTGATTGATATGAAAAATCCTGTAGCACATCAACTGTTACAGCCATTACAATAATTCAATAAAAAAAGGAATCATTTTTAATATAATTGAAGAAGTTTTCAAATTATATAACAGGGAATTTAGGACAAAAAACCTTATACATATACGACAGGTAGTATCAAAAACTGCTATCCGGAGGAATACATAATCAAAACTTTAAAAATAAGACTAAAAAAATTTCATCACAGCGACAAAAATGATTAAGTAAAAGTAACTGAAGCGAAAAAACTACGCATAATTTTACCCTTTCATTCGGTTATAACCCCAAAATACAATAAATTTTTATTTTCAAAAAGTTTTAATGTAGGCAACAGCGTAAACAACAAATTATCATCCATAATCAAACTCGGTAAAGATCCATTAAATGCAGTTATGAAAACACATGTTGTGTATTCAATTAAATGCGATAAATGTAATTGTAAATATACAGGTCAGACTTCACGTAAATTTGGTATCCGAGTAAAAGAACGCGAACATTTACGGTATAGTATAGGAAGATATATATACATATACTATAAATATTTACACATTGGTTACACAATAATTGTGTAATGGAACAAGACTCATAAAAACTAAATTATTCAGGTATAAAATTAAAGCTCAAATGATCACAGGTAAGGAATTTGAATATAGGGTATTCTAAATTCATATAGCTGACCAGATGCTCAAGCACCATTCTCTGCTCGTTAATACTCAAGCAAGTAAAGTGAAATTTCTATAGATGACCTTCTTCTCGACATATCACTAACTAATACTACTAGCTAATTTAATAGATGATTTAAAATGCACTACCTAGTACTTACAAGGTGATAGATAATCAAATAAACTTAAATTCATATTATTGACCTTTTTTTTTTCTTTTTTTTTTTTTTTTAATACAACGTGTCCCGCTTTAAAGGAAATAAAAAACGGTCACATTATGTATACCTCTATTTGGTGTCGTATGTACCTTGTTCTGAGGTTATGTTGGGAAAATAAAAGTATTTGGAATTGTACTAATTAATTATTTGGGAATGAAGGCGTCATAAAAAATTGTTTCAATTAGTCCGCCAGCCAATACAAAATTGGCTATTTTAGCTAATTTTTTTCTTCAAAAATTAAGTATTAAACCACTTTTGGTAGATATACAAATGACTAGTATGATTTGCTGTATTTTTCTGTATTCTACGTTTAATTTGCAGTTTACTAAGTAAGAATAATTAATTTCTCTATTATCATCAAGTGCAAATATATTCATCGCACCAAGGAAGTCAAATAAGCCTCTTTTTAAGATTATTTAAAGGTCACTTTCATTTTGTTGCTTCTACACACCCCTAACACTATCATCCGCTTCTTAAGAAAATAATGTAAAATTCTGTTACTTTCTATGTAATTAATATCCACTTACTTTTGGGATGCTTCTCACAACGCTCTCTATACGCCTGAAATTTTTGTTGTCCAATGATTATATAAGTGAACACATTTCTTGAAAAACACAAACACATCTTAGTAGGAATCAATTTATTCAAAATTTTTTTAAGGAATGAATCATCATTAGGACTTACGGAATCGGTTCAAAAAGTGATAATAGTTTGCATTAATTCCACCATGACGTTCAATGGTTCTCCTTATACATTTTCCATGGCTCTCATCCAAAACGTTCCTAACCATCCACAGATCTTAAATTATATTTTTTGATACGCCGGTGCACCGCGGTGTATTCCTGCCGATACCCAGAGCCAACGTAACATACATTCCTAGTACTTTTTCTATTTTTCGTACTTTGCCCATCCCCAGATTTCTACCCCATAAAGGCACCTAGCTTTAACAATGGTATCTAATAAGTATAATCTTCTGCTCAGGCTCCCTATGTATAACCCTATGTCGGCTCTCTTCCAAATTCCCCATACGGTGTTCACTGCTTTCTTAACAATGAAGTTTTATCTACTTGACGACTGAGCGTTTCTTTGTCGTGAACTTGTGAAGAGAAAAATTACCAGCCCCACGACGTGGGACCGTCCCGAGTACCTCGCACTAAAACACGAACAAACTGAACTATAACTGAAATACGAGAGCGACGACAAACGACTAACGACGAAAAATACGAAATACAGAAAACAGCACAACGACGAAATATACACGAACGACTGAAGACCTACACGAACAACAACACCAACAACGACGCTGCTTGGCTCCGCTCTGGTCTTCTTGTAGACTCTGCTCCCAGAGAAGATTTCGCCGCGGGCTGTCGGTCAGGATCGGACAGCTCCCGAAAAAGGAAACGGCTGCAAACAAAATTTAAGATGCAGAATTTCTTTCAATGACACGTTCGATTTATTTTCATTTACACAATGAATACACAAAGGTCTGGCGCTGTATCTATCGCCAAGTCGCCACGATCGAATACGCATATACACCTGCACTCTCAAACACCCTGGCTTTTGCGACGTTCGAAAAGCTCTTCCGGGGTCTGGGCGCTATTATTCGCTACGACCGAGTACATACACACATACACACACACTATATGCACCCCAACGATACACTTTCGCGATTCAACTTCCAACAACGCACACAAATTTTCGCTACGCTCGTCGACACACATCCTACATTTATCTCGATAATATACCAATAAACTTTCGTAAATCACTCATGCACGCACACCGCCGCATGTTCAATCCAACAAAATGCTCATACAACCCACACCAAATTCTCCTAACACACGCCTAGACATACATGTACGCCCCCCCAATCCCACCAAAAACGCTTATACTACAATCATCGAATTCTCTCAACGCACGCATACATACACACCCACTATCACACCATCGACTTCGAGGTAACTACGACGCAGCTCTTCTACGAGAACAACACTCGACAGCACGGCCCCCGGAGGTCACGCACACGAGCTCATCCTACACGAAAAACCAGTACACACACTGAATACACACGCTCTCGACGAAACCGTACCGCAACGTATAGATGGCTCGAAGGCAATCTGCTGAGACTCGAACGCGCTCGTACGTGGTCCTCCAGCAACGGCCCGTCGCCGTCGGCCACACGCCGACTACCGAGGTTCAGACTCACACACTTTGACGTTCTACCGTAACGTATAGACTGCCTCGATGCCGCCTTCCAGAGACTCGGACCCGCACAAACACTCATGGAAACGCTCACGAAGTCCTACCGTAATGGTCCGCCAGCCACACGCCGACGGCCAACAAGTCTTATACTGAAGAAAAGAAGAAGAAAAAACACACACTAACGATCCTCGAAAATCTGCGCATCGCAAACTCGCCCGCGCTTCCCAGCGACTGTGCTCGCCTGATGCTTTCTCTCTCTCTCTCTCGAACCGGACGTCATCCTCTTAGCACAACACAAAATACCCAAAAACGTCGCACTTGCACACACACACACACAACACACACACACACACACACACACACACACACACACACACACACACACCCCCCCGCACCCCCCACCTCTCTCTCTCTCTCTCTCTCTCTCTCTCTCTCTCTCTCTCTCTCTCTCTCTCTCTCTCTCTCTCTCTCTCTCTCTCTCTCCCATTCAACGAACGCGATCACCCATCACTTTTAGAAAAATCTGCAGCACACTCGAACTACACAACACACACATTCAGTATACTCAATCCGATTCTCAACACCACGCACGATTTCCTCGAACCCCTCCCCTAGCGCACATTTCCTTAATACATCACAAAAAAAAGGAATCTCTCGCACGACTCGGTTCTCGCAACACACATGCATACTCTGTTGCTCGACTAGATGCTTCTTGATCGCCACTAGGAGTCCCCAAAAGTAATAGAATTACTGTCAGATCACCATGCTAAAAATTTTTCTTATGGTAAGCTGACCGTAATTCGATCACTTCTGAGAGTGCTGGTTGCCACCTATACCCGCCTCACACACACCTACACACGCACACGCACACGACTTCTCAAAATCCCGGCACTGGCTACTTACACGGCGCTACTACCTGGAGACGTGCTCCGTCCTCGACGACCTCGCAGCTCATCCTCGTGCTCTGGCTCGCTTCCTGGCTCGACTGCCACCCGGACCCCTTATGTCCCTCGAACGGCCGCTGGATCGCGGCAGCTGACGGCAGGTGTCGGTGAGCAGACATCGTGGGCCGTTGGACGACGGACGACAGCTGGAGGCAGTATGGCGATGCAGTAGGGCAACAGGAAACGCCGAAGGCGCAGGAACTCGTTCCTTCCAGTTCGGCAGCCAGCGAAGAAGTCCCGAAACGAGCAGGCTGGCTGGCTCGCGTAAGCTCGGCGGTCGCTCGGTGTCGCATTGGTCTCTCTCTCTCTCTCTCTCTTCCTCTACACGCTCGCGTTCGACTCGATCTGATCTCAACTCACGCACATGCGCATACATACTCATACTCATTCTGGCGCTATGCAGTTAGTAAGACACAGTATATTAGCACTAATAATTACAAATAAAATCAGCAAAATACACTAAAATACATTCGGCAATACCCGGTATAAATACACACATATATATCCTAATTACGCAGGAAATTTCAACATTTATTTCCACTAGTCTTTCAGTTAACTCTAAACGCTTATATCGCTGTCGATCTTCTTTTACTTTTACGCATGAAAGAAATAAAAGCACAGAAACACACAAGTAATTAATAAAAATAAATAGCCGAAACAGAAAAAAGTTTGCCAAGTGCGATTCTGGTGATCATGGCTAAAAAGAGAAAAATGACCTCGTCATAAACTAGAATACTAAGTTTTTGTATTCTCCTACTACTCTAAGTTTTTGATTTTAAAAGTAATACTACTTTCATTTTGCAAGCTTCCTCCCTTTATAAAGACCAAAATTTCCGTCTTTTCTTGTGTTAACCTCTAGTTTGTTTTAGTTACAGTATCCCTCTAGGTTGTTTAGCATACTTTGTAGCCCTTCTTTCGTGTCCGACACTGCTGCAACATCGTTCGCAAACTTTAAGTTGAAGATCTATTCCTCTCCTATAATTGTACTCGCATTGTTCCTTTTTCTTATTCTTTTTCAAAAACTTCTAGAAAAATGCTAAATAAGCTGGGGCTTAGTGGGCATGCCTGCCTGACAACACAATTTGTTTTCAATTTTTCTGCGATTTCCTCTTCCGTTATTATTTTATTTTCTGTGTTTCTAAATATTTCTGCCATTCGCAAAAACCTTACCCTAACTGCCTATCTTTCTCATTTTTTCTATTAAGGCGGTTCCAGCGAGCAATGAGTATCAACCCAAAAGTGATTGTATTAGTTAGTATCACTTTTGTCGTCTGCTGTGCACATTAGTATACATGTATACATGATGTATATACGATGTGAGCACAATTATCCATAGATATAGCTGTACAGTAAACCAACGCTCAATACTACGACTTGATCAATATTAAGCGGAATATCTCGAATTTTTCCACGCTTACCTACATTTTGCAAGGTACCATCTAAAAGCTGAGGATTTTTTCTATAAAACAGTCCTTATCTTGATGAGTAAATCCATAATTTCAGTTTCAAAGAAAAGGCGTTTTCAAGTTGCTCCATAAGAGATTGTCTTCATTTTCAAACTTTGAGAGCAAATATCTCGAAATTTTTCAGAGTTAGGGGGGTAAATAAGGACACCGATGGAATCATCGGGTTTTTATTTTTCAAATAAACTACCTACGACCTCTAAACTTTTCATGCTGGAGCCCCCTTAAGATTTTTCTATTTACCCTTTCACAAGCTGTTTTGAAGTCCATAAAACATTCATATAGTCTGCCCTCTTCATTTTCAGCTTGTTATTTATGATTCTGTTCGGATCAAATATGTGGTCCCTAGTACTTCTATTCTCTCGAAAACCTGCTTGACTTTCTTCTAACATTCACTCTGATTCCAGCCGTTTTCTCAGTCTGTTTGCGATTATATTTGTAAGCATTTTGTAACCTACATCAAGTAAAGATACCCCTCTGTAATTTTCAACGTCATTTTCGTGTTCTGTTTTATGTATTATATGTATTCGCACAACCTGCTAGTCCTTTACTAGCTCTGCCTGACCGAGTACTTCGTCTAGAATTATTGCTAGCTCACTTATCCGGAACGCTTTTAATCCTTCATAGAATCTTGAGGGTATTCTGTCTTCCCCTGCTGCTTTATTGCTCCTCATTTTCTCAAGCATCTACAGGACTTTGTCCCCTGTAATACTTGTATTCAAGGTATCAAATCCCTAATCCTCCTCTAGCATCACCCCAGCCCAGTGATGCCAGACGGTGCCCTAACGGGGCTCAATATAGAGACTGACAGCAGGGGACTCTCGTTGCTATTGGCCGGAGGCGCTAGAGTATAGCTGAAGAGAGAGTCAGTGGCTCCGCCCAAGCCTTCCCCACCGGGGACTCCCCAATCATAT
>JAPYYV010008619.1:0-15064 GCA_030522625.1 Copidosoma aretas | reverse complement strand
TGTAATAGCGGGGGGATAAAGCGCGCTTCTGGCGATGATTTACGGCGAGCCGGGAGAGAAAGGAGGAATCCCCACGATGATGATGATGATGGTCGGAGAGCTCCGCGGCCTCGCGCGGCTCGTTTCACTTGTAATAGTCATTGTTGGGCGGCCTTTTATTATTCTCTTCCCGCTGACGCAGTGATCCATTCGACGGCTGGATCAATGCCGGGAATAATAAAGTTATGGCTTTTGGGCAGTTGAAGGGAGAAACCGATGATACCGGTAAACGAGCACGAGCGATAACAGGGTGTACGTGTATTATTGTGGTACTTATACGTACAGGGGGGGATATAGTAACAGAGCTTCCGACAGCAAGCAGAGACTGTGGCGGTGGTGTTGATGTTGCGAGGGCCCTGGAAGTCATGGCTATTATCGCGTGATTGTTTGCGTTCGCGAGGAGAATAATAGATGACCATGTTATGATCATGCTACCGGAGCCATGAGAATTTTCCATTCTCGTACTTGGGAAATATTTTGGTTTAGTATTTTACTGAGAGAAAAAAAAGACTATAAAAATCATGCAGGAATATCAGTGAGAATTCTTTTTCTGCGTGTTGGTAGGGTTAAAATCATAGCGATGGAATTTTTTAGTTTGCTGTTGAAATTTTCTATTGAAATGTTCTATTTGACGTCTGGCCACCAGATAACTGTACTCGAAATTGTAATTTATGCTGGAATGTCCATACAATTTTCATAGTTTTGTTTCTTCTCTCGATTCAACTAACTTGATTATTTTGTTCAATTCCTTTTGGAGAAACAGTGCTAAATGTATCGTTCGTTTGATTTCTTTGCACATCTCATTCAGACGTATTGTTTTACTCGTCCACCTTGAAGACGAGATGATTATTTTACAAGCTCAACTGGGCCGGTCGAATCTAATTTCATCCCAAAACATAGCACGTCCATCCATACGCGTGCGAGTTACTCTGCCTCTTCTATATTCAATTACAACGATCGCAAAATCTTTGACAACTAATTAAAAATCCTTCGTACGGCGTGATCAACTTCAAAGGACATTGATCCTACAGCTTCGAACCCTGAGTTGCCCCGAGTATACTCTACTAATCTCACCTAAAAGCTAAAACGAAGGACGAAAGCAATCCCCGAGAAATCCCCCAACGAGTACGCGACAGCGGTTGCCCGGAAAATTAAAACGGATCGAGGCTGGACTGTTTGATCATCCCTTTGCACATCGTAACTTTAATGTACGGATTTACACCGAATTTCGGCCCGTACGCATCAGTTTGACTCGATCGTCGCGCTGGGGGGCTATGTAGATAAGGGCGAGGGACCACCACTATTCCTCCCGTAGCGATCTTCCCCTTCGTCGAGCTCGATGCCTCGATACATATTGTACAGCATCGATCGGTAATTTGAGCCGCTTCCGACAAAAATCGCTCGTCTGTTCGCGTCGTCCAAACGTTGCAGGAGGAAGTCGTTTCCGAGCCCCGCAGCTGCGGCTTATGTGTGTTTTCTAATGCTACGCGGAAAAAGGGCACAGGAGTCTATATAATAGGGTTGGGGTGTATGATTGATATGTGCACGCGTGGGGGAGAGTTTGACGTTATGGCGCATTGTACGTACGTGGACAACCGAAGCTGTACACAAATACATTTATCATACACGCGCTGCAAGCAATCAAGCATTGGTATTTGATTCATGCATTTTAGCGTGGATCTGTGCTGGGGGATGAACTGATTGGCCAAAGCAAGATGAAAATCAGCAGCAGCTGAATTAGCTGGTGAATGTATATAGGGTTCGGCTTTTGTTGCTCGGGGTATGCGGGGTAACAAGCGTGGACGAGCTTTGCTACAACAGTAGACCTTATCCTGATTGGGAGAAGCTGCTTGCTTTGTGTTTTCAGCCGGATTTGTTCCTACAGTTGTTGAGGGAAAGAGGAGAGTGTACGCGAGGATCGAAGTTGCAACTACAAGTTTTTCGATGTACCATTAAACTTTCATGATGAAAGTATTCGGTTAATTTATTTTGTATTTCAACAAAAAATTAGACGTAAATAGTGATTATTGGTAAAATAATGCGCATGCCGTAAATCGTTCAATTGATAAGTAAGGCTTGCCTCATGTGTATTAATTAGGATCGAAAGAAATATGCAGTGTAGTCGCTGGGGGGCTTGACCCTGGGAAGTTGAATTAATTAGTAATAAATAATACTCATTTAAACTACTTAAAAATTATAGTCGTATCATATTGAAAAAATAAGAAAAAAAATTCGATTTAAGGGGGCCAACATTTGTTTGAAGCTTCTTGTGAGGGTCAATAATATACATTTAACAAAATAAAATCTTATGTCAAAGAAAAAGGATGAAACTGTTCATCTCATTGTAGAAGTTATAATCTTATCAACAATAACTTAAAAAATAAAGTAGACTTTATTAGAGATCTCAAAGGGGCCTTGATTGGGATGCATATATTATTGGGATCCCAAAACGTCGCGTGACCTCTTGAACAAACCTATGGCAGAGGGCTGAACTATCCCCCGTCTCGGCTATATACATTTTTTTTTTTTTTTTTTTTATCTGATGGGAGGGGGTAGGGGGTACTTACAACTAATCGGTGTATTGCCTGAGTCCTGACCGGGTGTCTACGTATAAACACCAGGACTAACTCCTGCACACCTACCGCTCACGTTGTCCGTAACGTAAGAGAAAACCGGCTATATACATATCTCGATGTATATAGCCGAGATGGGGTACAGTTCAGACTTCTGCCATAGGTTTGTACGGAGAGATCACATGACGTTTTGGGATCCCAATATGCTATTAATGGTTACATATATGAATACAAACATAATAAACATTTGCCATTTGACTTACGTGGAGCGAAGAATAAATAATGATGATGATAAAAATAATGATGACTGAAGCATAAAAATCATAGCAAGTGATTACACAATTTTAATTTTTTCTATATGTCGGATGCAAAACATGAGCTTAAATTGAAAATCTTATCGGGATAAATAATGATTATTGCAGTGAATTGTGTTTGAGTATACTTTTTCTTAAACTGTAGACAAAAATAAAAAGATTACATCAGTATGCTTATTATATTTTCAATTTATTAATATTTCCAATAATTATTTTACGATATCGTTAAAGCTTTTGTCACCTTGAACTACTAAGCGCTACTAAAGTAACTATCACAGCTTATCCAAAAAACTTTTTCTTAATAAGTACTTTTTAATTTGAAGTCCAATATAGATAATCAATATTTTCTTGGTTGTTTGAAGCATGGATTACTTTAAGGAAATTTTGCTTCAGTAAATGCACAAATAAGATTGCGCTTTGAGGTTTTTTTAAGGTGAAGACTTGCAAATGAATTAAAAAGTACTTATTGTGAGATTAAATTTTGTCTAGGAACCTAATACCATACATTTTTTTTATTCCGTGATAACGTTCTTAAAAAATAGCCGTTTGAAATACTTATAGTATATGTATAAATACAAAGTTATCCACTTTTCCTACAAAAATTACAAAATGTTTAAGTGCACCTTGATTCTTATTTATCTACTTCATCCAAAAATATAAAACGTCGTTGATTAAATATAAGTGTACAATTATTTTTTATGAAATTCTCAATGTCAGTCTTTTATTTACTCTTAATTCATGAACTTCTTAATTTAAAATATTATGTATGTATTATTATAATTTAAGTACTGGCCTTTGTATTTAAAATATTTGAGTGAAATTATTTTGATTGTAGATGCCCTTTTCTATGCTCTAAACATTATTGTCAATGTATGGCATTACTAGGTTCTTCTTACATTTGTACTGTTTCATTAAATATTTCTTATTTATAAATAAAACACAATTATGTTTAAAAATTAGGATGATTACAAATCATGTTTCAATGTTTTGTAGAGATTTACATCCTTTGTATTACTAAAAACTTTTTGTCATTTCAAGATCATGAAACTTTTAAAGGTAGTTAACGGCTGGAATTAGTAGTTTTTAAATCAAGTTTATCATTACAATCAATAAAAATAATACTGTAAAGTTCCTCATCCGAAAGATGCGCATAAGTGATTCCATTCTTTACGATTAAAAATTATTTGATTCCCCTGTATATTTACAGAATGTTTGAATGCTATTTCCATTCTCATCACTGATTTCTGTTTCATTGAAAATATAAATTGGATCAAAAGTACGATTTGTTAAAAGTTCGAGAAATTCCTTGACAAGAACATTAATCGTTTCTTTAAATGACATATGATCTTTTTGAACATTTGAAATTCTACAAAACTTTAAATTTGGGTACCTTTTCATAAATTGTACGTAAAATGATTCACCAGCTCTCTTTTTTTCACAATTAAATCTATGATTTATCTTCAGTCTTTCTGCAAGTTCAAAAGCCAAACATAAAAACTCGCGTTTTGTTAAAATAATTTGGCGCTGTTCTAGTAACTTTAGATATTTGAAAAATTGTTCCCCTTGGGTGCTGTTGAATGTTCGTTTATAGTTTCCCCAATTCGATTTGAAATCTACCTGTTCTCCATTCAGAATTGATTTAACTTTCCTCTGAAGTGTACTTCGAGCTATGTTGTAATAAGCACTTGCTTGTCGATAACTCAATCGTTTTTCAATAATATGAGTGACAGCAGCTTTGAGGTTAGCTTCTTCGTATAGACTTCCTTTCGTGTTCCGTTCTTGCATGGATCCATCTACATAAATAATTTTATTAGCTTATGATTTTAATTCGCAATATTCAACAACAAGTTTGAAAGTGATTGAAAATAAAATTGAGCGCCAAACAACGGTACTTGAAACATTTAAAAAATCTAGTCTCACTAGATAAAAATCTCTAGCAGAATAGCACTTCCGTAGTTCAACTTACTTTAAATTTTCAATGAGAACGATAGTTAGAATATTGGTGGATCAAAATAAAAAAAAAATGATTGTTAAAAATTACCTTGAGATCCTCTGGAAGAACGCTGAATCTTATCCATTCTCTATTTTTGTGTACACTATGGCTGCTCTACCAAATACCAATGAACTCTGTGAGAAGCTTCTGATCTGCCCCCTATAGAAAGTGCGTGTTACTTCTATAGTCCCTATTCAAGGTGAAAGGTAAATTTCCCATTGTAGGTATATACATCCTTTCTTCATTAGTAGCTTGCTTGAGGAATCTTCGTAATGTATACATTGCTTTGTTTATGAAAGATGAGAGATGTACAGAGAAATCTTTTGGAATGTGGGTCTGTTTGAACTGTTTATAATTAAAAAATCGTTGAAATCATTTAAAGATAATTCTACGCTATCAACGCAGATTTGAATCGTGACTCTTTCGAAATTGAATCCTGGAACTACCAACCATTTGAAACCGCATGATCTTTATACTTTTTTTGCTTCCGCAAACTCTTTATGCCGTATCCTTGTAATAATGGATCAGATTTATTATAGGAACTAAATAAGATTAAATGATTGCTTTAATATTTTTCATACATTGCACAAAATCAATAAATTGTCCTTTTTTTCGACAAAATAAACAATTTTTTTTTTAAACTACCACCAAATCTGCTCTTTGTTTTACAAAATTAATGTTATTGACAAATATTGGCGATTAAAAGTCAGTAAAAGTTTACGAGAGCAGTAAAAATAAGTAAATAATTATTTTACATCTGGAGAATTTTGATAAAAATAATTTATTTCATGAAAGTTGAGTTTAATTTTGTATGATGCGAAAAAGTTTAGGGTGTCATAAGACTTGTTCTACTACCTTAAAATAACTAGTTCAATATATATTACCCAGACACTACTCAGTTTAAAATGCTCAAGGAAGTTGAAAACATACGGGATAGTACTGAATCAGATTTCCTGTTGCATAAACTTTTGTCAGTGTATGTTGTGTATCACAAGATTACAACTCTAGCTTGGCATCGAATGCACCGTTACTTCGTTTCCGTTCATTCTAATTACTCAGAAAAAATACAGGTGATTGTTAAATTTCTGGAATTGATCAATACTTGTTTTTTAAAATTTTGTTTACTCATCCGAATTTATTAACTCTGCGTGTGTGTTAGCATACCATCCTAATACCAGGCCAGTGAAATTTTTATCTTTCAAAATGACGAGAATGGACTGATAACTTGTTTTTATCTACGCTCTTCAAACAAACTTTTAGGACAGTTATGTGAAAAAAATATAATTTTTATTTTAGTAATATTACTTTTTAAGATTTTTGTTATGTACGTTGACAAAGTACATATTATATATATTATGATGATCTATTTTTCACTTCTTCGTATATTGCAAATTTTATTTATTAATTTTCAAAATTATTTTTTACACACGATTCCTGTTAGTAATTTTTTTCAGTAGATACTTTCTCAATCTCAACATGAGAAGTTCAATTATACAATAACAGCTGTGTAAAGACTTGTTTTGTTTAACGTATATATACATAATTAATTGTATCAAAAATTTAGTACTGATTTCAGCAGTTTAGTTTGCCTGTTAATTTGTTCAAATTTTACGATCTCTAAGTATTTTGTGGAATTCGTTGCTAATCAATAAACGAATACTATGAAAAAAATAATAATTGAAAGATTTTTCTGATATAATTTTTATTAATTGTGCGTGCATAGTTTATTATGTTTAAGAAATACTTTTGTTCGAATATTATTATTTGGTACATTCTTGTGTGAATTAAAAACAATTCTTAATATTTTATAAAGTTTTTCTACTTATAATAAATTGCTCAATTGCTCATCGCGCCATCAAAGTATTATAGAGACCACTGCACTAATGGTAAGAAAAAGTAAAAATTTAAAGGAATCTATGTTGTCGATGTACGCTAACAACATTTTGATGTAAATAATATATAAGTTTTGTAAGTTTCATTTGAAATAAATTGATATAATATCTAAAAATATCGAAAAATTTCATGCCAAATAATTGTTTTGTTGAACTGTAATATTAATATACATATGCATTCGATTCAGAGATTTTTTTACTAAATATCTACCTATAAGATAATTTTGTTATAAATTTTAAAGATAAAATTAATACTAAAATAGTATTATTTGATTTGCAATAAAGTTCGTTCGTTATGAAATAAAAAATTCACTTTTTCAGTTCATAACGATTTCATTATTTAGTCGCAACCACTAAATGGTTGAGCTTTCATGTTGTTTTAGGGATTAACTGAGCCAATTCAAATACATTTATTGCATGAACCATAAAATAATTTTACGTTGGACTTCAGATTAAACTTGAATAGCATAGCGAGTAATAAAAAAATTAGCTACTCATTAATATTATATTTATCTTTTGCGGATTCAAAAAAATAAGCCACGTATGCACAGTGTTCTAAAAGTGCTACAAAAAATCAAGGCAAGTAAGATTTGTGATAGAGTGACTGGCAAAATACACATAATTATCTTTATTGCCTTAGAAAAACAATGAGTATTATTAATCCTTTTTTGAAGTTGGGCTGATTTTTGATATATATAAAGAGGTGGCATTCGGCTGAAAATTGCGAAAAGTTACTCAATACTTGATCCATTGACATCATACAGAAGATTCGAGCGGCATACAAGTAACCGAACAACTGCTTAGCATTAATTTAATATGTTCAAGTTAACCATTCTCTTGGCTCTTTTTGTTATAGCGGTGAGATAATAAATTAGCTACTAGCTCATTTTTTCTTCAATCTCAAGTAAAATAAAAACTTACAAATTTTTTTTTCAGTTAGTTGAATCTACTCCGACTAGAACGCAAGAATCAGATCTAGAACAACACCGATTGAAGCTTGTACGTAAAGTAAAATTTCATCAAGTTATTGATACTACTACTAAACTTTACATTTTATATTCTTTGAAAAATGTTATGCTTTAATTAATAAATGATGAGATCAACTCTTAATGCAAGCTTATCCCGTGAAAGGTAAAACCATCTGAAACTAGTACACTTACGATAATCTGACCCTCATAGCCCTTACTAAAGAAAATTATTTCCAAATTTTTGTATAAATAATCATCATCAAGTAATTTAATTTTTATATTCATCTCTTATTTGCAATAACACCTTGTATATCGATAGAATTAGTTTTCTGCAAGAACTAAAAAGTTGATTACTCGAATTACATGTTTGTATTTGACTTGTTAACTGTGGTATAATTTACGGGAACTGAAATAACTTATGCAGCTATAATTTCGTTTTTAAAATTTACTCGCAGCCACGAATAAGTGTATATTTCACACTATTACCAATTGGGTGTTATTCATGAAAGCATATCTCTGTTTCTCGATCGGTAGTTTTACCTTAATTTTTTCTTAAGTTTTAGATTTAATTAAAGTTCCACTTGAAAGAAATTCTTGATATAATTCTCTTCGCGTACTTATAAGAGCATCCGATTTTTCTCGTAATGAAATAAATTTCGTATGAATTTGATCAGGACGATAAAGAGCCATTTTTGGAAACGGCCGTTCAGAATGCTGGACAAGTGGCAAATCTAGGAATTTCTACTGTCAATTCAGGAGTAAACAGTGTAGCTGAAGGAGCACATAATGCTGTAAACAGTGGAACAATATTTGCGACAGGGGTAAAAGATTTTTTTGTACATTCTTAAATCAAACTACATTAATCAATACTAATAGAAGTTTGTGGGCTCGTTTGATTTTCAGATTTTGAGAAGAATATCAGCGCTATTAACAATCTTATCTCCAATTCCTAATAGTTACATCATCAAAGTAGACGAAAGTATCGCTTCAAAGTATTAATAGTGCGCAACAATTATGTTAAAAAAAAAAAAAATCGAATTGCGTGTAGAAGATTTGAATTCGTAACTTTTTTGTAATCTGGATACCAAAATTTTTATTGGAAGTAAGGATTAAACAATAAATTAAATTTTTTTTCGTGTAAACTTTTTATTTTAATTACAATGATAATAATAATTGTAATAACCATCACCATTTTTTTTATAATAATAGTAAAGAACATATTTTTACATTTCGAGCTCTCGCTTAAGATGTGGACACGAGTGTTCACATTTTTATGCAATTTATCTCGCGATAGCTAATTTGTACGAGTGACCATTCGTCGTCTTTTCTTCTTTCTTCCATTGCAAATCATGAAAACTCATCGCTTGTCATCGCTTGTTATCATGCGTTTAAAAAAATATTGTTAGTTGCTGCAAAAAACAGATTATTTAACTACATGAAATGCAGTACGAACGAGCGACATCTTATTTGTTTATTAATTTTTTTTTATGTACATTTGTATAAGTGTTTCACGAATAACAAACGGAATCTCCTTAACATTGCGTTTATATATATTTGTATTCAAGTTTACTGAAACTTTAGTCCTTTACAGTATTATTTCGTAGTTGTGGTTAATGAATTGCGTCTCGATTCGTAGAACGGTACCATTAAATATACTTTACACAATTTGTTTTTGTTTGGTCAGACATTAAACAAGTTTCTCACTTCGTTTCTTAAACATTAAAAAATGTGCTGCACAATCTTGCAGAATTTCATAAGTACTTTGAATTAAAGCGAAACTTAGTTTTGCAATATACGGTTTTTGCTTATCAAGAAATGTAGGAATCGGAATTGGAGTATTTCCATCGTTAGTTTGTTGAAAAAATAAAACTTACCATTTTTCTACAATATACCTGGTTACAGTTTCAAAATTTCGTATTTATACTGGGTTTTGCAAAACTTTTTAGTCTAGACTCTAAAATCGACAGCTACAGTTTGCTCATTGTAACTAGAGTAAGGATGCTTATTACTAATTTTTTTTTTCTCAAGCCATACCGTAGTAACGGATGAGCTCATTGCTATCAGGAGTGCATTGTCTGAAAAAAACGTTTTCATCTTCCCTCCAAACATGAAACTTCGTGGTGGGAAGGAAAAAGGGCAGGAGAAGAGTTTTACCGTCATACAAAATGCTCGAGTCCAACATCAGAGAGTAATCATAGTAGCTATTAAGCGAACGATAAAGTGACCGCTATTATTTTAAAGGTATTTAATGGCGATCGCTCTTTATAGTCTGGCGAGCCAAGCTGACTGATTCTTAATTAAATTGGCCATCCACTTGTGCAATTGAATGATTACCCGCAACGACTCCAATGAATTACGGAACTCATTGTGACTGTTGTATTATCTATGTAGTCGTGACGAAGTGTCGAGGTAAATTTTGTACTCATGCAATTTACAGTTTAAATTGGAGTCCCATCAATCTAATGTAAAGTCGGATGGCAGAGTTAAGAGTAAAGTACCGATATGTCGTGACTTGAACACTACAAATATTGATTTTTAAACTTTGTATCTAACGTTTAAACTAATCGCATAATAATTTATTTGGATAAAAAATTGTAAAAAAATACATCATTATTCTTTTTACATCTCGGTGCAATGAGATAAAAATGAGTAAGTGTCGAGTGAATGTTTAAACGATGATTTCGTTGCAATGGCGTTATACTCTCTGATATTGAATACCAGCGGTGGAATAGAACTCGATTATTTTATATTTATATTTTTGATAATCGTCAATCTTTAATCTCCTTGATAGTTTAATAGATCGATGCTGTGATGTCTGATGTGTGTTCTTTCACAAATGTGGTTTTTGTTACACATTATTATTCATATTTTTTTTGTTAATTATTCATTCGTTATTCAACACATAAAGCGGTAAGGCATTGTTCAGATATGTCAGCTGAAATCTTTTGGCTATTCAAACACTGTGCGTATTTCGAAAGCCGCTTATAAAAATATTTTTGTTTCTCGGGCCCCTCGGAAAAAGGTTCGCTCTGTTTTTTTATTTATTATTTCTGAAAAAAATGTGTTACAGCTTGTTCCAAACTGTTCTTTTTTTCCCTCTCTCATTCGTCGTCTTTCCTTTTCTTTATTTTTTTTTTATATATTCGTTTTAATGGCGTGGCCCGGAAAACAATTCCGCCAGAATCTGACCACAGCAGCTTTGCTCTGACGCCGGAAATTCGCTCACGTTTGCACGCGTATGATTACAGTAACGGTATAAGTGCACGAATGTTCTTAAAGCTAGCGAATCGTCACGCACAAACAAACAACCGATGTGAAGAGAAAAATAAACGCTCACGCTCCGTTACAGATTTTCGTTGACACGCAGGCCTTGAGTTTCTGCCGGAATTGATCCATCTTTCCTGCTGAATTCATACAAATTGCGCCTTTTTTTCAGCCGTTCAATTTTACGTTTCAAAGTTTGCCGCTCGTAATTTGGCTCATGGAAGGTAAAGAATGTTCGATTTATTATAGTGACCAATGTAGGCGACTTGTCTGTAATCCATATATTACTCTTCAATCAAACATCCCGTTCAAATCGGTCTATAACTTTTTTCCTTTGGTCTTCCTTACTTTACATGCTATATGGCGTCATTTACTTAAAAGCTGTGCATCCAGCATATTTGCTTGTCTTTCTCGTTATGCCACTTACGTTAAATTTATAATCCGTTATTGTGCGTGCTACGAAACGAAGAACTTAAGGAGATGCCTCACGCTCACAAATAGAATTCCATGCCCAATTTTATCCACCCCTTTATTCTAATATCAATCATCTACTTAGTTCAAATCTTTTATTTAATGTACAGCGAATGCATTCGATAATTTTTTTCCACAGATTTTTTCCTCCAAACTTTACGTATAGATGTTTTGTAAAATCTTACTACCTATTAGACTATGAACACTTTGTAAACAAAAGTAAACGCTTCTACGCACGAATAATTACTAGAGTTATTCTTTTGAACTACAAATTCATAACCAGAGATCAAACACATTGTTTCTTTAATTATTTTATATGTTTCTCTAACTCGCGTACGGTACGTAACATCTGAAGCTTCGTGAACAATATGATTACGCAATAAACTGTATCCATTTTTAGCAGTTCTCAAACAAGCAAACAAACCTTAATCTATCTTAACACACGTAAATAACTCTTGAGTAACGAAGAAAAACAAAATTTATTACTCCTTTACTCTGTTTTTTATGTACTTTTAAACTCTTCTAAGAAGACATACATTTTTTTTTTTTTTATCAACAACGGGCACGGAAACATTCGACGAGTTCACTCACGTTGTATCAAATTTACTCATCTCAATCTCTCAATCTCAAATTACTTTAATCTCAACGCGATTGCGTCGTCTTGTCATTACTAGCTACTTTGGCACATTAACAATCAACGTAACGAATTTTTTTTGCCTTTTTTCCTTTTTTTTATTATTGTAATTAAAAAACGTTTGTTTTGTCTTAAGCAAGTTCAGAGTATAAAATCAACGTGTCTGCACGGCGTAGGTACAGGCAGGTGCAGTTTTCGAGGAATTCATTGAACATCGTTCTAATAGTCCTGTGCGCTTTTATAACGTTATGATGGTTTACAAAACAATTGCGTCTTCTACCCCTCTTTTTCCCTCTTTTACATCGTACGATAGTGAGGCTTGGAAGATTGATTTTTTTTTAAATTTTGTATTCCCGTATACAATATGAAACAATGTCGTAACAGTTTATGCCTGGTCAATTTTCGAGTAATCTTATACGAACTTGAACAGATCCAAAGTATCATACAGTATTGTATTATAACAACATAAACGCAGCCGTTTTCGCTTAGCGAGTCTGCTTTGATTTGCCCATAAAATTACGATACATCCACGTGGTGTATACATGCAATGCAATTTTCGATGAGCCTCGACTATTCCCATTCTACACATGAATTCTAGCTGGCGATCGAAAAATAAAAGCAGTATACCGTCATCTGTGCGAAATCAAGTGTAGGCAATCAAAGTGTTATTTTTAGCGAACAACAATAGGGAGACCTGCTTTGATCCCTCGACCACCATGCGCTCTTATCCAACCACATCACCACCACATGATACACAATAGTAAATGCATCGATAACACTCCCCTTTCATTATACAAAGTAATGAAATACTTATTTCCTTCCAAACATAAACGCTAAGAGAGAATAATAACAAAACTCATATCCACCCGCACGGAAAACAAATTTAGAGGAAGTAAGCAACAATATAATTCAAAATAGATAAACAAATAAATAATTTCAGCTATCATTTATTTAGCGATAATAACCATATCATCGTTCCATATTGTACTAAAAAAATTAGTAACGGAAACCAATTATCATCTCGAGAGATAGCAGTACTTTCTCAATAAAGAAGACTCAAATGACATGACGATAAATTTCTTATAATATTCATCATCCAAATCAAGTAGCTAATCAATATAAGAAATAGATAGTGAAACCACTAGTCTTCTTGAGTGGCAATTTTTGTTTTCCATGCGTTACATATTTCCGCATCTCATACCTCAGAGACGCGCTTATGTCGTCATAATAACTACCTATAATATCATGTTGCGTACGAATTTTTATTTATTCTTTTTGACCATCCTGTCCCTTTCGCACGCGTACGACAAGAACTGCGCATCTTTCGCCAGCTCTCGCTGATTACTTTGGCACAGACAGCTCCTCCTGCCCATCTTGTCTTCTCGTCCTTCCTTTGCCTCCCTTTTTCTCCTCTTCATCACCAACGACTCCAATCTCGTTGATGTCTTCAGGATCACTCGCGCGTCCTCTTCTCTCACATCGTTCTTGTTCGCAGTTTCGTGATACGCGCGCGCGCACTTTGAGCATTCCTGGATTTATGTACACTCACTTATACGGATGGAGAAAAAAAAGTACGTGTCCGCACGAGAAGGGATCTTCGTATCCCACCACCGCAGCCGGTTTAATTTTTCGTGTGATCTACCAGATCAGGTATGTGCCGATCCGTGTTGAGGGGTAGCCTAGCTTGCACGTAGGTATGTAGGTACTGCGAGCACTGTTTATTGTGGACAACGGCCCGTTTGCGCCCATGGGTTAAGTGTTTTGCTGAGCAGCAGTCCTGTTTCGGGTCTGTAAAAGAGAAAGATCATGATTGTAACTTTTTGAAAAGACATTTGATTTTAATAATTACAGAAGGGGTTGAGAATATTCTCAACTGATATTAAAATTCTTTAAACTATTCGACGATGCAATGATAGTATCCTGATCACCGTACTTTCCAATATTATTTTTCATATCTTCAAAAATAATCATCTTGTGCTTTCCTTTGTCTAAAGGTATAAAAAACACTATGTTTTATACTATTGGTATTTCTAATTGTCATACATGCAATTAAAATAAAAAAATTTTCACCCTAGTTTTGCAATCGCAATGGCAAAATGGTAAAAATTCTCAAACATTCTACATAATTGGTGGTTTCAAAAATATTACAAAGTAATATGACTTAAAAGTTTCAATATTTTATTTCTATAGTTAAACAAATGGCAATTCAACTCAAATTAATCCGTCCATTTTTTGTGTGATATTTAGAGATTAGCAATAAGTGTAATAAGTAGGTGTGTGGGGCAACTAATGAGATTCATAGATAAGAAGGGCAGATTTAAGAAAAAGGTTCCTCTAATTACCTGGTCAACTGTGGCATTCGTAAAACAGTGGAAATTTGCCCTGAAACGATGTCTTTATGTGAAACGCTTTATAAAACGTTTTTACTTAAACAAAAACAAGAATCATAATGAATAATGCAACTATAAGTTATCATCTGTTATCTGCGATAATGTTAAAGTTTACGTAGAATGCCTATTCTAGCAGTAGTTATCATTGCCCTACAATGTAATGACAAACATTCGCATCGATATATATCATTTTAAACGTTCAGATTTTAAATAATTTGCCAAAATTTATTTTGAAAGCTTTTATTATAATATGGATCTTTAATTTCTAAATTTATTTTTGGCTTACACTATTGAGTTTTGGCTTGCTGATCATAGTTACCAAAAGTTTTTTTTTTTTACATTGATATTTATTGGCGTCTATACACGATAATTTTATAAAAATTTACCATTTGTTGAAAATACTGCTTCTAATGATAATTGATGGTAACTTTATTCTGACGTCAAAGATCAAGATGACAACTAGTTCATAAGTATATATATAATAATAAATAGACACCACTATTTTGCAGAAAATTATTAATACTAC
>JAPYYV010008618.1:0-14482 GCA_030522625.1 Copidosoma aretas | reverse complement strand
GAAAAAACTAGAGGATCACTAGGATGCACCAATCACAACACAAGTTTCGCGATATATCGAACGGTATCGGGCTATATCGAAGTGTCGCGATCAGACCCCTGGACATCGTTGATCGACGGAACTGCGATTCTACCATTGCGCCACCGTGTCGGTAATGTGTATACTTGTGTAGCTATGCATGTATATATGTATACCACTCGTTAGACAAGGACAAAGGGGAGTACCGGAACTCGCTGGCAGCTATCTCTCTTTCTTCTCGTATCGCAAGATTTGGCCCCTGATGATGGCGTGCTTTATTCTTTTATACCTCTATGGCACAGAGGAGCGTTTCCGTTTGTACGCGAAACGGTCCGCGAAACGCGCGGAACGTCCACTTTTCAGGGAGGGAATTTTTAAACGGCTCGCGATACGCGAATACCGCCCCTTTTACGCGTATGAAACAAAATTCCGCGTACGGGATAAGTGACAAATTGCGAGAGGATATATTTCATACGCGAAAAAATACGCGACCCGCGAAAGAGTGCGCGATGCGCGAATAATGTCTTAATTTGACGGATCGGCTCGAAGTTTTGCGTGGATTTTCAAATACACGTATAGATCATTCTACGAAAAACGGCATATTTATGAGGCTGAATGGACAAAGGCTTAAAAGGGGATTTTGTAATATTGTTTTCGTGTTGTGTGTGACCGAAGTTAGTTAGAATTTCTTGGATCCCGCTGTATCTGCTCTTCAAAGAGTTTTGCCATAGTGATGTATATAATGGGTGCCGTTACGGGCTTTAATGAAATCGTTATAAAACTGGAATTGCCACGCACCACATGATAATTAAACTTCACTTTTGCTCTTACATCATGTAATTATCATCTTTATTTAGATGGTATGAATTTCAAAATAAAATAAAGACTATAATTTGGTGAAGTTGGTCTAGACAAGTCTGGGTTGGAGGCTTTGGTTGGAAGCTTTGTTCTCATGACGAACGGGCATCCGCATAAAGTTCCATTTTCATCAGGCCGCTGGAGTTCAAAGTTGGTTCTTTTCTCCAAGCTAAAAACCCGCTCGTAAACACAATTAAGGCTTTCCACTTGCCTGAGCCCTCTTTTGATCGGTTGTTCTCAGTAAACAATTTTTCGGTCATTATCAGCTATAAAAATAAGCTGTATAATGTGTAAAAAACAGTTATAAATTACAAGTGTTTGCAGCTAAAAATTCAGTGCACCTTTTAATGAAAAAAACAATGATTGTTTCCAATTATGTTTGCAATAAATAAAATATATCAAAAATTGAAGAAAAAATGTCCAATAACCGTACTCTGGGGACACAAACTTGGTTTGCCAGAGTGTTGCTAAAAATTAGAATCAATTGTTTTTTCTTTGAAATTCACATTGGATGTTTAGCTATACAAATGCACAAAATTTATAGATATTTTGTACACATTTTTAAAGCTTCAATCTTATAATTTTCAACTGAGTTAACGGCAGCTGACCAACTTCTCACACACGATGTGTCATTGTAGCGTTACGCACGATTTATACATACTATAGTGAAAATATATATAAATGTATAACTATACTCTGCAGTCTGTATGTATAGCCAGTAAGAAAAGGAGAGATACAAAAGATCGATCGATGTCTGCCATGCAGCAGCTGCAGCTGTATGGCCATCATAGAACCAATAATAGAGGTTCATACAACAATGTCACATGTATAGCCATATCGGCTGAAAAGATGGAATGCATACGTAGTGCTTATTTCCCGCGCGTGTGTTTTTTACATCCAAACTGAAAACAAAAGTCGAACATATTTGGACTCTATATTGAGAATATAAATGAAATGTGTCAGTTTATCGTAGTTTAAAAGGATCGGGTTTAGATTTATTTGATCAGTATGTTCAGATTGCACTTTCTCGTGTTTATTAGGAAATAAATAGGACGTTAATTTTGAGTGCCGGTACGTTTATGCGAGAATATAAGATATTTTTATAATTGCCTGTAAAATATTATTAATCAAAGTTGACCATGTTTGGTGCGCGTCAAGAATTCATGCGTATGCGTATACTTAGAATTGATATTCCTTTTATTTATTCAAGCCTGTAAAGCTCACTTTCAGCTTATCACCCAAATTTTTTACCATTTTTTTTTATTGGACTATGCATTGCTCTAATTTATTTATTTTCTTTTTCACACTCACTAACGTTCGTTTCCATGCACTACATGTATAAATCTGCATCCCAAATCTCAAGTATAGGACGTCTAGGCGTTTATTTGTATTCCTACAAACCCATTAAACAAATATTTATACATTACATTATGCATATAGATATACATGCATACGTATATGGACGGCCTACAGCGGCTGTACGGCTTTTCCTACACGCAAATAAGCATGTATACACACTTGCACTAGATATACATGAAGGTTTGTTGACCTTATAGGTTAGATACCTACGTGTGGGTCAATATTTATATTTTGTAGTAAAACACAAAGTGGAGTGCCTATACCTCTGTAAGAAAAAACAACTAATCTTTAAAAAAAAAAAAAAAATGTGTAGACCTTTGAAAAGTGTAGAGATGTTTCATTGCAATAATTATTGTTATATATCTTTTAATTCGATCTAGTGGATTAATTTCAAAGGGGTAGAAAAGTTTCCTTAAGGCAGTTTCAAATTAAATTTACGTAATTTTGGTCAAATGCTCTCCAAGGTTTGGTTCAGAACGAACTTTTTTTTTTCTTTAACCGCTGTTTTTGTTGTTGTTGTTGTTGTTGTTGTTGTTGTTGTTGTAGTTGAAGTGTCAAATGGAATGAACAAAGATATTTTTTTCTTTAGCTAGAAAGTTTCTATACATTTGCATGATCAGATTTCTCGAATAACGTGCAACCACCGTAAAAGTATGTCATTCCAAGACCTATACTTTAGTCCTATCAAATGCTTATTTTTCAATCAATCGTTCTCACTGCATGGTCAAAATAGCACATGTTGGTCACACATTTCCGCATTTTCTGCTCAACAAAAAAGTATCATATCCCACCTCATTTCATTAAAAAATTTTATGCTAACGATACATCAACGACGAAAACAATGGGCCACCACCAGGTTGATGTACGCGTCCTATTGGAAAAAGAAGCGAAATTTTGCTTAGGTAATTACATGACTAGTACAACAATCAAGGAACACAATACCCCACTGGTATGCAGTCAAAGGGTATTGCTAGATATTTTATTAGTTATATAGTACCTATAACCTATTGTATTTTACAAATATGCCGGCATATGTTGATTGCGCTACTTAATTTTATCTTCGTTTGGTCTACTTTTTACTTTCTTGCAGGCATTTAGTAGAAGATTGATGGATATCAGTTGTGCATGAAACAATTTTCTGAAAGCAGTTTTTTCTCCACTTCTCGCATATGTCGAAAAAAACCACAATAATATTTTTTCGAGTCGTTCATATTATTTTTTTAGTATAAACGAGTGCATTATTATTTTTATTATAATTATTATTATAATTATTATTATAATTATCTATCAGTGCAGTATTATTGGCAAAACTACGATAGTAATAATGAATGATCATTGTTTATTAACGTTTAGGTATTATCACGCCAATCAATAAAAAGTAACTTTGATAAGTATAAAGAAATAACAGCTGTTTACCAAACATACTCACAAGTTCCTCCAGTTATCGACAGTTGCGAGTGAATTGTTATATTTTATGAAATTGTAATACATGCTCAGCATTTATTACATTAATAAGAATAAAATAATCAGTATAATAACATCATTATTTGATGGTTTATGAATTTTTAAAGAGTAATCGAAACATCGACATTTTACGACAATTAATGATATAACTTTGTAATACCGTTGGTTCGAGAGAATAATAAATAAAAAATTAATTTGTTGCTCGCACTGCAAAGTACTTGAATATAACTATATCGTCGCATCTTACGGGAAAAAAATTATGGTTCGGCTTCTTACGGAAAAGAGTACGATTCGAGTTTATGGGGAAAAACAATCAGATTCAAAATATAATTTTTAAAATTGTACATCTTTACTTATTGAATATTTGCAATAATATATGTTTATGACAAAAACTTATATTAAAGCTCGATACATATGGTATTTCAATTTGTAAATCCATATATCCCTCCACTATTTACATTATACGAAGCACAAAGCAATTTGTTACTTTCGCGGCAGAAACTCGAATCGTATTCCGATCGATGTTTGCCATATAACATTCCCGTCCCATTAACAGACCCTCGCTGTACATGTAAGTTATACAAACTATAATAGAGCATTGCATCTGTTAACAGCTAGCTGGTATCGGCGTATCAAATAAAAATACATGCAATTTTATTTTATTGACACAATCCTAGCTTTGTAACTGTCAAGTACCTATATGTATATATACATATATATTTATTACGATGAAAAAATAATAAATCCGAGGATGATAAAGTTATGAAACGGAAAATGAAAAGAATGTACTATGAGAAAACTGTTTTGCAGTGCATCGATCTCGAAACGGCAGTCACACCGACAACGATCATGAAAAATCCACGTAGGAGTGATTACTTTGCCGGCATGCTGAGGCGCAGACTGCCAATCTTGGCTTGGCTGCCTTCTTACGACTCGAATAAACTCATCAGCGATGCGATTGCCGGAATCACTGTGGGCCTCACCGTTATGCCACAGGGTCTTGCCTACGCCACTCTTGCTGGGCTCGAGCCTCAGGTGAAATTTTATTCAGCTTTGAGAATTGACCAGCCCAACAGTATACCGCCCTGCAAATGAATCGCAATGACAACCAAAAATATTCGTACCAGTTAATAGCTTGTCCGTGTATTGTAATAATTTCTTTGTCGCGCATTATACCTAATCTCATCCTAGGTATAAAGGATCTTAGCCGGCTCTTTGAAGCAGGCAAGATTACAAATTTTCCCTGGTCCTTGTATTCTTAAATAATTGATAGGACGCGCGATAAAGATTGTTTATTTTCAGAGCACGCGAATAAAAATATGAGATTTCGCGATTAAGATTATCCGTTCTGAAAAAGTCGATAATTTTTTTGATCGATACGTTTGATTGAAGTTCGTAGCGAAGCGCTCAAGGGTTGGAGGGCTCCAAAACAAAAAAAATGTAACCCGCATCGGGAAGTCATGAATAATGAATGATTCGTAGCGCTGTTGCACGATAAATATATAGAGAGGACTTTTTTTCATAGTACGGCTTGTATTCAGCTTTTATTGGAGCGCTGATATACGTGGTTTTTGGCTCCTGCAAGGACATCACGATCGGACCGACGGCTTTGATGTCACTCATGACCCATCAGTACGTTCAGGGCAAGAGCGTTGATTTTGCCATTTTACTGGCGTTCCTCACGGGATGCATGCAACTGCTCATGGCTGCGCTTCGGTTAGGTGAGTCATGGTACAAGTATATTACGCAACTTTTTTTTCATCACTCGACTCGGTTCACGAAAGAGAAGAGAAAAATTTCTACAGGCGTGCTCGTGGACTTTATCTCGATACCGGTGACGGTGGGCTTCACTTCGGCCACATCGGTGATAATCGTAGCATCCCAACTCAAGGGCTTACTGGGCTTGCGTATCTCTCCGAACGGTTTTATGGATACGCTGCGGCAGGTCTTTGCAAATATCCATAAAACAAGTCCCTGGGACGCCGGCATGAGCTTCAGTTGCATAATCGTTCTCTTGATATTTCGAGTGAGTGGATTTTTTTTTTTACAAATCACGGAAACAATTAGTTTTCAACGAACATTGAATTGGCAGCGACTCAAGGACGTAAGGTTTTACAACGAGTGTGAAAAGCCGACCAGAAACCAGAGGATCATGACGAAAGCTCTGTGGCTCATCTCGACGGCTCGCAACGCCATCGTCGTAGTCGCTTGCTCGACCATAGCTTACAAGCTTGAGAGCTCCAGTTCGAAATCGCTCTTCGTACTTACCGGCCCGGTCAGGCCTGGACTGCCTTCTTTCAATTTTCCACCCTTTTCAACCCAGGCAAGTTCAATTTAATTGTCATCCAAGATTGTGCGCATTTCTCTCATTCGACGCTGCATGAAAAAAAAAAACCTACGTTACTTAATTTTACAGGTAAACAATCGTACATTGGGTTTCACGGACATGTGCGCCGAACTGGGCCCATCGATCGTTCTCGTGCCCATTATCGGAGTCCTGGGTAACGTAGCGATAGCCAAGGCTTTCGCCAGTGGCAATCAGGTGGATGCGACTCAGGAGTTGATAACCCTCGGTGTGTGCAATGTGATTGGTTCGTGTGCCAGTTCGATGCCCGTGACCGGTAGTTTCAGCCGATCGGCCGTCAATCACGCCAGTGGCGTCAAAACGCCCATGGGAGGACTCTACACCGGGCTTTTGATACTTATGGCTCTGACGCTACTGACGCCCTACTTCTATTTCATACCCAAAGGTCGGTAAATCCATTCCATCGATCATTTAATCGTCACTTTCTGCAATAATAATAATAATAACAATAATAATATAAATACAGTAATGGTAAAATGATATTGTAAATAATGTTTTCAGCCTCCCTGGCGGCGGTGATCATCTGCGCGGTGATTTACATGATAGAATACGAAGTTGTGAAACTCATGTGGAGATCGAGCAGAAAGGACTTGATCCCGACTTTCACGACCTTTTTGCTGTGTCTCGTGATCGGCGTCGAGTACGGAATAGTCGCCGGTGTTGGTATCAATCTCGTGTTTCTACTCTATCCCTCGGCTCGGCCACAGGTTCACGTGGAAAAGTACTGCGTAAGTTTGCTACGCAACTTGTATGTTCGATGATCGCGTGAAAATATAAATATCACAACAAACAAATGAAATATTGGAATATGAACGCGAACAACGTTTTCAATTGTTTCACTCACATCGTGACAGACGGATTCGGGAGCCGAGTATCTGCTGGTAACACCGGGCAACAGTCTCTACTTCCCGGCCATAGATTTCATCAAGCAATCCGTGGGCAACGCTGGCATCACCGAGGGCTCGAGTCAAATACCAGTGGTCGTGGATTGCAGATACGTCTTGGGAGCCGATTTCACGGCCGCCAAGGGGATATCCAGTCTGATAAGCGAATTCAACAGTCGCAAGCAGGGCCTCTACTTTTATAATCCCAGGTCGGATGTCGTCGCTGTGCTCAAGGGTGCCTGCGGGGAAGACTTTCAGCACGTGTCCACGCGGGAGGAACTCTCTTATCTGCTGATGCACAGTAACAGAGGTCGATATACACACGTATTGTACATGATTTTTAATTTTATACGCATGTATAAACATTTGCAAGACACAATTATGATCATTCGACGCTCTCGTATGTACTTATGTGTATTGTAAACTTTTAGAAAAACCATCCAACCAGCAGCAACAGCTGTTGGAAATCCACAGAGACAGGGGAGAGTCACTGATCAGTAGTCCAGAACTGACCCACCGCAGTGTACCACATGCCTCGAACTACGAACTGAACGAAGTCAAGACTACGCTGTTGCATGCGAGTGGAAGCTGATAAATTCGACAATGATCGATGAAAAGCTCTGCTACTGTTTATGTAAATATTGGACGAATTGATCATCGATTTTTCGAAACGACGAGTAACGTATAAGGCTGAGCCTATATTATATGAACACTATTGTGCGAAATTTAAAATTCCGGCGACTTTCAATTTTTGGACATGCATATGAATTGTTTAGAATCGTCCATGTCATTAAGTACTCTGCCACACTTGATAGTTATGTTTTACTTTGCGATTTTTGACAAATCGATCCTTATATACTTGGATGAATATTCATGATCTGAGAAGGAATCTCTATTTAAACCTAAGAAATTCGGAACATGACATGAAAATATAAAATAGAAGTACGTATGTGTACATGAATCGAATAAAAATTTATTGTGTGTATATATATATGTATATTATTACATATACACATCTGTGTATGATAATAAAGTTAATTCGTACGTAATAAAATGCATTTGTCGACATTTTAATGGTTTACAACGAATCCAAATATAAATTACCTTGCGTGAAAATAAAAATGTAACGAAAAATTGACAATACCGTGGTGTATATATGATAATTATTCAACTGTACGTATAATAATTGGAAACATTTTGATGCGCGCGTATGGAAACATCAATATTTCATTTGTTTTAAACAATAATATTTATATGAAAATTATATATGATCAAACAATCCCTCAAAATAGCATTATAACGTTGACCCAATCTATTCGAATAATTAAATTTCTCATTCATACGTACATAGCAACAATTAACGTCGATCGGGGCAATTTGTAAATAAAAAAGTGTCAAATATGAAAATATGATTAAATTACATTTTTTCTATCCATAAATAATATATATCTTATTGTATATAAATATAATATATGTATTGCACCCATGAGGTTTCAACCTGCATATCTGTGGGATGATTATGCAACGCTCCTACGTAACGGTCGCGCGTGAAATTCACACGCGCGTCTTTAGTCATTGTACTTAACAGCAGCAGCAGCGGTATTATATCATGTATAATATATATGTATATCACTTTACATTCAGTAAAGTCCGGACACGATATCAGTAACTTTATCCCTCGCGTGTAGGGCCGACGAGGAGGAAGAGGCATGCCTGTGCGCTGTGATCGGCTTTGAAACCGGCGGCGGAATCGTCATCGACGGCTGGCGATGCAGCGGTGGCGTCGACCGATGATTGTTGCCATTACTGCTCCCCGAGTACTTGCCAGCGTTGAAGCGATTCTTGCCGAAGCCCAGAACGTCGTGAGCCCGATTGGCGAATATCATCCTCGGATCGGCACTTGGCTGCTGCTGCTGGTTATCATGGTAATTGTCGTGGTTGTTGCTGCAGCTGCTGCTGTTCTGGAGCTTTTTACCGCAGGCAGCGTCGAAAAAGGACGTGTATTTACGCTCGTCCGCGATACCCGGCTCCTTGCGGTACTTCCTGCTGTTGCGCTTCGAGTGGTCCTCGTGAGATTTGTTGCGCTGCTTGCGTTGACGCTTGTCGCTGATGGTCGACTGTAGTAGTCTGCGCTCTCTGTCAGCAGTGACGGCCCGGCCCTTGTTCGCCATGGACTCCAGCCGGCCCTCGTCTATGCGATCCAAACTTTTGGTCATCGATCTCTGATGCTGCTCGCGACTCTCGCAACGAACATCACCAGCAGCAGCAACACCTCGGGCAGCCAAAGTATCTTTGCTCGGCAGACGGGTCTGATGAAACGACTCGGATCTGCGCAGAACCGGCTGCCGCTCGTCTCGTCCCGCGGCCCGTTTTCCCCCGCTGCCTCGCTCCATCAACCCGTTGAGGCTCTCGAATTTCCGTATCTGCTCCAGAACAGCCCTGCCCGAGCTTCCCCTCGATTTGAGACTGCAGCTCGCCGAGTCCGCCGCCCGACGCGGCTCCCGTATCTGATCCTGACTCTGGCATCGGCGCAGGTACTTTTGCCGCTCGGTGCGTCTCTGCACCGTGTTCGAGCAACGCGGGTGCAACAGCTTATTGGAGTTGGCGCTGTTCCCGGGCTCGGTGGCTCGCGGGTGACTACTGCTGCGCTTGGCCACGCGCAGCTCGTCAAACACGCTCTCGGAGATCTCAAAGTCCGCCAAACTCTCGATCTTGAATTCAGCAGCAGCAGCAGCAGCAGCAGCAGCAGCGTTGCTCTGCAATCCGCGCCGGCTCTGATGATGGTGACGATGAGGGCCAAGGGGGCTACGGTGCCGCTGCTGTCGGTGGTAATTATTGTTGAGCCTCGAGGCGCTGAGAAGGGAATCGCTACCATCCTCCGTATCGTCTACGTAGTCAGCTATATTATCAACGTCGTCGTCGTCGTCGTCGTCGTCGTCGTCGTCGTCGTCGTTTCTGGCGAGCAGCAAAAGATCCTCTTCATCCGGATCGGAATCGTCGACACAGGCCTCGATCATTATGCCCTCGTGCTCCAGGTCCTCCTGTTGGTGGTTATCTGCTGTTGTTGTCGAATACTGATGGGACAGTAAAAAAATGCAGTTGCCCGGAGCTCGTCTCGGTGGCTGGGGGTAGATTATCGCCGGCACTATGGCTGACTCTTTATCCTCTGCATCCTCGGCACCGTCCTTCCTTTCCTCCACGCTGCTGTCCCTGTTTGGCAAAAAAACGAGAGTGAATCGTCATCAATGGGGATACACATATAAATCGCACACGTGTATAATGACGGATATCAGAGTCCATCGGGCTCATGTTTTTACCCGTTTCGAATAAGCGGTCCGGGCACAACGATCTTCAAACTCGCGCTCGACTTGTTAAAATCTCGATCCAGCCTCGCGTTCTCCTCGCTGTTCCTCAGACAGACTCGGGCTCGGCTGGGCAGGATGTTTTTACCACCTTCGGCCCTTATTTGCCCGCCACCTCTGCAGCTCAGCTGGTTCCAATCGTGCAGCTCCTCCTCCGCGTCCTTGACAATGATGCGCAGCTCCTCGATCACGTCGTCGATCGTCGTTTCTTGATCGTTGTCCGTTTGATGGTTGTTTGCCACCCGTCGCCGCCCATTGATCTCGGTTGTTGCCGACTGCTGCGCTGCATCAGGCTCGTCCGGGCTGCTCGATCGTTCCGAGAAACTGATACCCTCGTCCTCCGCGCCCGATGACACCTTCTTCTCCGCATCCACTCGTGCTCTCTGCCAAAAGCCAATGATCGTTCGCCATCCAGCGATAAGAAGATCAACTGCAACGAATCGCACACTCACCTCCCTTGTTCCCGGGTCCGCCCTCTTCTCCGCGGCGTCGTCGTCCTCACCCCGACCGTTGTTCTCGCTGCTCGGCCTCTTCTCGAGCTGCAGCATCCGCAGCTGCCTCTGCAGCGCCGCGACCTTCCTGCTCAGCGCCCTGCAGCTCTCCTCGGCGATTCTCGCGCGCACCTGCAGGGCATCGACGTCGACGCAGTGCCTCGACCACTTGGACACCTCGTCCCGCAGCATATCCCCGACGAGCAGCCGTCCCGTCTCGTCGTCGTCCTCCTGCTCGGCCCCGGCGTCCAGCTGGCCCGGCCACTCCCGCAGGACCCGGGGCTCCAGCCCGGCCTCGCAGATCTCCGCCTGGATGTAGAGCCGCGCCTGGGCCCCGGGCGCCGAGCCGATGAACGAGTTCAGGAACGAGACGCCCGCCAGGCGCAGGGCCGGCGCGGCCCTCGGGGCCAGGAGAGCACCGGCGAGGAAGCGGAAGCGCCCGCCCTCGCCGAAGCGCAGCCGCAGGGTCGACACCGCCTCGGAGACCGCCGCGTGGCCGCCGCTCGTCGCGCACACCCGCGTCAGGAGCTGAGAACGGCGCGATTCATCGTTCGCGTGATTAATTAAGCGCTTCGTATTATTGTTTCGTCGTTGAATACGTTCATTTCAAAGCTATAATGTTCGGCGCGAGCGATTTTCGAAAGATGGGTAGTGAAATGAATACGTTGAAGAAGTTGGGACGAACTTTACCGTTGTCGGCTGATATCGATACGCGGCGTTTGTCCCGTCTTTTTGGTACTTTTCATAGATCAACGGAATATCTGACGATTAGTTCATTTTTGGACGAATATCCCGTTTTGCTCTCTATTTTTATTACTACAGGCCTATTTTATTTGACTTATTTTTGACAATTCGCAAATACAGTATACCTGATTTTCCAATACATTCAATGTATCGAACGGCCCAACATGGTGTATTGCCTTTTTTTATTTACAAACCCCTACTTAATTGAAATGTATATTATCATAAGTAAATGGGTGCAGTGACTTGCGGAATAAAGTTAATTTATTGTACTCTTCAGCTTCAACTGTGGCAGCCGATAAATAACGATAGATTACCTATTTAATTACAATTCCTTACTCAAATACTTAACATCACTCAAGTCTTCCTTCAACATAATAATAATGGGAAACGCTCATTTGCCGGTTGCACCTAAATAAATGATTATCCTTTTTTTTCCAACCCCCTTGATATGGTTATACAGTAAAAGGAATTGCCGAATAAAATACAAGGATTATTGGTTTTAAATTATAATTAATGAGTATCGTTCACACAAGCTCTGTATATTAAAAATGAGTTTTACATCGTGAATTGGGTACATCTGACTGGACCAAAAGAATCGATAGTAAACGGGAATAAGATAACATTTTTTTAATCTTTATAATGTACCGAACAGTAGCAAATCATTTTAGTTTCCGAGTCATCACTGGTTTAAATAATAGGAGACAAATCACTACGTCCAATGAATCCACTTTTAAAAACATTTGAAAATCCGCACGAACACCCCCACATTTGAGAAAAATCGAATGATCAGCTTATTTGGAAGAGATACTGTTGATCAAATAAATATCGAGCTTGTGCAAACAAAAAGCAGGAAAAAAAAAAAAAAAACAGTATTCATCCTTGCTGAACATAACGGGAAATCCAGTTCGTGTAGTGGGTAATATTGGTGAATATGCCAGGCCAGCCGGCGGCATCACAAAAGGCGGAATAGTGCGTGAAGACTCCGTAAACGGCCATCCTGTGACTCCCGTCTTGGCTCATCGTCTTCAAACCCATGAGCGGTCCCCCAGAATCGGCAAAACAAACGTGCTCCCCGTGACCGCCTCCCAGACAGATTTGATCCCCACCGATGACCACTTTTTCCCCAGCGTAGGCGTTGTTGCACCACGTCCGGTTGGCCGAGGCGACGTACGATCTGAGCTTGACAGGGTTCACGGGCCTCCCGGATCTAACGCTCCAACCGGCAACGTGAAACCTCCGCGCCAGAGGCGTGAACCTTTCGGGCAGGCAGATCGGCTGTGCGTAGGCATCGAACCCAACCTCCTCGGCCAATCGGAGCAGCGCTACGTCGTGTCCTGGCTGGCCGTGCCTGTACATCTCATGCGCGATACTTTTGTCGACCCTGACGGACTTGGCGCTCGGTATGCACGTGATCGAATCGTTCCCGGCACCTCCATCGCTCGCGCAATCTATTGCGGTTCGAGTGTCGTACTCTCCGATACGGACGCTCTCGACCGTCCAGTTTTCGGTAGCTATACAGTGAGCAGCCGTAAGGATGTACCGGGTCGACAGTATGACACCGCCACAGGCAATTATTGGTTTGCTGGACGCTGTTATGTAGAACATGGAGCAGACTCGGATTATGTGAGCGATGGAAAATCATCATCATGGAAACATAACTTACTATTTTGATTATACTCCAAAAGGACTAGCCAAGGATAGTCGTCGGGTTCTGTTTTGTTACCTCTGAAGAATTTGTAATTTAAAAATCGACCACAGTTTGAAGGAAATTGGACTTTGTTTTCTAAAATTGGCACAAACAGTGGTTGTATGACCAAAAGTTAGTTTAAATTACAATGATTCGTGTTCTCATGGTATAAGGTGCGAAACAGTGATGTTCATAATCATAATAAACAGACGTAGACAGTCTTTAAGATTGGTTTGATATTTTTTTACTGTATTTGAATAAATTACATCGTTCGATATATCATCTAGCATAATATAACCTCCCCGTACACATTTAACGATTGAGGAATTAAAAAAAATTATTTTAAATCACGCTTTTTGGTCAAGTAAGTGTTGCAGCAGCTATATGCTATTTAAATGAATTTTGTAACTGGGTGAAAGCTCGACGATAAGTATATCCCCGTTGTTTGTACTTTAGCAAAATAATATCGAACCCCAATGAACACAAAATACATAAACAATTTACCTCTTTCAATAATCATTGCAGCCCTCCCCACCTCTGAAGATTATGATGATGAAAAAATAATACTGATGATGATGATGATGAAGTATAAGTATACTAGCATACATGCCTGATGCAACGGCTACGGTAAGAGCACCGACTACAAGAAGAATAACTTTGCACATGTCTTAATATACAGTGCCCGTAAGCACATATCTATTCAAGTGGGTTATTTTACTCGGCAAAGAGTTTTTGTTTGGCAAAAGCTAGACTGGAGTAGCTATGATAACTGAAATCCCGAGCGATTCGCGGTCAACATCAAAAACGAGCGAGCAGGCTTTTAATTTATCTACAGTGGGCGGGTAGCGGTATTCTTTTTTATCTGCTAGCTTATCTCTCGTATAGCTTACAACTATGAGTTCGTGTGATATGCAACTCCCCATACAGCTAGTATATTGTCGTTTCTTGCAAGTACGCTGTAGATTTGTATATTATTCCGAAGGTGCATATGGTCTTTACGAGCTTTAATATGGTACTTGTAGTTTTGGAACCAAACACAGCTTTGCGATCAAATTTCTTAAAACTACAACTCTTCTTACACGTTATAACGATGTATTGAAGCAAACTCAGACGTAGCCCTATTAATTGCGTACTCATGTGGCCCTCTCTGCTACTATTGACGTGTACTTGCTCTGATTTTTTTTTTTTTTTATCATATTTACATAGACTACTGTGGATCAGCGCTTGCCCGTAAGAAAGCGTCAGAGGGG
>JAPYYV010008617.1:0-18350 GCA_030522625.1 Copidosoma aretas | reverse complement strand
AACACCCTCCACACAGAGGTGGTAGAGGGTGCCCGTAAAAATCAGTTGTAACTGGTGTACGGGTAGGAAATACACAATAAAAAAAAATAAAAAAAAAAAAGTAGCTACGTAAAAGCTTGTTTTACTGTACTTGTCATATACTCTGCAGCTGGTAAAGTGCCCACCTTTCCTCTCTTTATTTTTATTTAAATGTAAGACTGCTACTAAAACGGCCACTTTAAAATATATTCCAAAAGATTGGGGGGTCGGTCATACAGAGAATAGTTGGATGACCTAAAGTTTTTTTGGTTATTTTAAAAATGTTTGGTTTCAGTGGCTAGTCCAAAATGAGATTCAATTTCCTGTCGTGTTATATCTCGATGAAATAATTGCACTACACCAAAATCTACACATATAAGTCAACCCCTTGATATTGCCTTTTATACCCTTTAAAAGAGTTGTACAGAAAGGTTGTTTTTTAATATCAGATGGAAAATAATATAGTTGATTTTAAAAAGTACATGGTAGCTATTGTTTTAAACAATGTCCTACAGTTTACTGACTTTAGTGATATCATGAAGAAGGTTTTCAAACATGTAGCTTGCATCATCTGAATCTCAGCGCAGTAGACTATAATATCTTAAAAAAGAAAAAAAAACCGGATTGGGAGCTGAGAGTATTTCACCACAAGATAGTAAAGATAACAGCAGTACTAGCATTAAATCTCACCTTTTTTATTTTTCAACAAAAATATCTTGTCTTTAAGTACATTGGAAGATTTTCTTAGAGAAAAGTCAAGAGATAAATGGAGTGGTGACGTCAGTAAACTTGATCTTTTTTCATCCTGGCAAAAGATGCGTAGTCTGTGTGGTACATAAAAATTATATTAATGTATAAATGCTTATAGTGATTATTATTTTTTAATCTTGGATTGATTATATTTTTTTTTCAATTTACTATTGCTAATATTGGAAAAGCCTGACTAAAGGTTATTTTTTCGCTTAAACACTTTTCGTGAACTATGATTTTTAAGTAACTAAGTTTTAAGGAACAATCCAAAAATTAGATTTTGTATCTAGGCTAATTGATTTTTTACTACAAAATATTATTTAATTAAAAAAAATTAATTTTACACATAATGTATAATGCTTAGAGCGTGGAGAAGAAGAAAACGATAAAAGCATTGATTGATGTAATCCGGTATCTGAAGAATTAGCTGTGTCTTTTGATAGTGCAAATGAGACAAATTCTGGGAGTGAAGCTTATAATATAAATAGCTAGGAGCCAGATTTTGAGAACGTGATGTCTACACATAACTCTAATATGAATTTTACAAAAGAAATGTATAATAATGCTTCCTTTCATGAAGTTGCAGTTAAATCTTTAGTAGAGCTTCCAATAGTTAATGAATTTGGTGAGCCAATAAGTGCAGAAATCATCTCAGAATTCAATGATAAGTTTGTACAGCCTACTAATATGTAAAAAATCATAATTCAGTGGATGATCTGTTAATTTATATATTAAATTTAGCTGGTATTAATTATTTATTTAACTTACGATTTTCTATTAAGTACTTAAGAAAATGTTGTACAAACACAAGTTATTTCTGTTAATAAAAATAATTCCATTATGAATGATGGGCGATCTGAAATAAACTTCGAACGTGCTGTTGTTAAAGCTAATAGTAATGAAGAAAATAATTGCAGTAATAACTTAGGGGTAGCTCATAACATGGCTATAGATAAAAGTAATGAAACATCTGATGTAAATGAACGGGAAAAAGTTATTGAGCCTGCAAAAAAAACTAATGTTTGATTCAAAGTATCAAGATGTTTATAGTTTATTATAAATATGTAATGAAATAAATGAGTTTTTTATTAGTTTAATATAAGAAATCTCTTAATTTTTGGTTTTAGATTAACGAGAGGAAAATTGAATGCTGCTTTGCCATGTATTTTGTTCAATTCAAAAATTATTTAATGTTAGATTGATGGCAGATAATCGTTGTAAAGTTATATTTTGATGGAATTTGAGTTAAATAAGCACGTAGTAATATTAATAAAGTCGACAACATTTACCCCTATTAAGTAAAATCATTTTTTCATGTGAAATACGTAAAAGTTATTTTTTTTGCCTCTTTATAAGTTGTTTTTGCTTGTCCGGAAATCGGTCCTCAAATAACCACCGGGTCCCCAAATTCAGACTGAGTGTCCGAATGAGGGGGTTTTGAGACGCATCAACAATTATTAGTTTATTAAATATTTTATAAGGAAACAACTGTTGTTCTTTTTTAATATACATAATAAACTATAAGTCTCAGGATGCCACAATTGTTTAGCTTATGATCAAATTACTATTCTTTCAAATTGATGAAATATTCGATTACCTAAAAAAATGTGTCCAAATAGTTGGTACTTTATTTTACCATCACACGCATTTTTACCGTGAGCTGTTGCGTTAGAGTGCCATTTTGCTTTCACGTTAAAATCATTAAAATGGCACGGTGAATTCTGAAAATCGTGCTTATTTTTGAAGTGCTCAGCAGCACCATCGGTGAAATATGAAATTTTTTCAACTGCAGTAAATTTTTGTTTTTTCTTTTCTACACAATAAACGGCTACTGTGCCGTGCATTAAGCAGTCAGAGAAAATGACAAAACTCAAGCGTCCAATTTGTGAGTTTGAATCCTTGTAATAAGCTACTACTGTGGCCAAGCTACACTGATTATTATTACAATGGAAGGATTAAGCGGCATCTTTAGCGCCAAAAGAATGGTTTTCGAAGAAATCCATGGAAATTATAAATCGACCAATACTTAAAGAATTTTTTAAATGTTGATAGTAAGTGGACAACTGTTTTGCGGTAAAAGAATAAGTTTCAACTTAAGCAAGGCAGACGATGAATATTGAACACTTTCTTCAAGAGCAATCAATGCCTGTTGTTAATGTAGATCTATACGTAGTTTGCCAGGTTTGACATTTAACTTCATCGACATTAAAATTCTGGCTTGGGCTCTGGGCAAACTATCTTTGAAATACACACCTTGTAGTCATGAATTTTCTCAGAAGACGAATGTAAAATATCTAAACTACAGAACATGAGCTTCATATTTTGATGATGAACGCAAACACACAGTATATGTCCCGCTTGTGCCAGCTAGAACTCATTGCTGTGGTCTCAATTGCGCAAACTTGCTGAAACCGATTTTTATATCTGAATTAGTATTTTTATACTAAAGGTACAATTCTTTTAAATTGTAAAGATCGAGACGTTTTTAAGCGTATATTGTTTAACCATTCACTTTGATACATTAGGTATGTTTCAGTCCAAGAATAATTCGACTGTATTCGTCTTCTTCGAAAAAAAGTTGTACTTTATTGAATATACTCCAGGTTAAAGACAACAGCTAATCAAGTAAAACTTTAATGCTGTTAGACGTATGCTCACTGGGTAAAATTTTTCGAAGATTTTTCAGTATTTAAAAAATAATCATTAATAGGCAGTTCGTCTTTTCGGATTTTTTTTCTGCATGTATCACAAATTAACTTTTTTCAGGTACTGTAGGGAAAATTTTTTTTACGCCTGCAGGCACAGTCCGAATGCTATTACAATGCTTCTCATCACCTTCATGAGGATCAAAACAACGTTTAAAACTCATGATAGTAGAATTTATTAATTCATAATGATGAATGCCATGAAACGTTCATTGTTTAGACCATGAGTCGAAAGTAAGGTTATCTAAAAAAAATGTATAAACAATGCGTAGCCATTTAAATCACTTGTAAACGACATGATTTAACGATATTTTACAATAAAACTATTCAATACAATGAATATCGAAAGTGATTCGTTCATGTATGTATATATATATATATGCTACTTTGTATACACTCACTTTCGAGAACGATGTTTCTTCGCTGGCGACTCAAAATAATATAACACAACACAGTACCAGACGACATGTGAATCTATTGAAACAAGCCCATTTCTCAAATTCGCACTTGATTTGAATTGAGTTTTCGAATGAAGCATATGATAAATAGCACAGTTGGGCTCTCCAGTCACATTTTTCTTGATTCATGAAAACCATTAAAGTGATATTAAAATTTACTTGTACCTATTTTACCAAAACTATTTTTAAATAACACTAGCACCATTAGAAAAACAGTTTAAAAACTACAGTTGTAAACGTTCATGAAATTTTTATTCACTTGTTCTTAATTCATTAACATCTAACGAAAAAAGAGTAGACCATACGACGACCAACCTATGCAGCGCGGTGGTACGCGGGCGGGGGGCGCAGGCGGTGCAGCGCCAGACCAGGCAGTGAAGTCTTTATTTGAGTGTCATTTGTTAACCGTTGCTAATCCCAACTTAAAATTTGTCAGAGATGTTGTTAAAGGGCTGGAGTTAGGATCAACGTGAAAAAAAAGAATAACAAAAATACGAACTTTGCGAAAAACGAACCAACAATTTAGACTCGTTTTTAAGTGTTACACAGATATTATAAGTCAAAACAAATGGCCCCATCAGAAACAGCAGCTCAAAATCAATCGATTTATGTATTTTGATTATTCTTTTACCTAGTTTTCTTGGATTTTAAGCAAGTTAAAAAAAAAAAAAACAAGTTTTATGCGAAAACAGCGTCGTAAGCGCTGGATTGCCCACTTGGCTTTCACGCGCCCAGACGTATATCAAGCTAGCAGTACCAAAATGCGACCATTACTTCTAAACCAGTACATAATTTGTTACTAACTTGTTGCTAATTTCAAACGCTAAAAAAATTTGTTGCCCCTAACCGCACAAAAATATGACATAAGTTTCTAGCTTGAATTTAAGCCAGCAGCAAGTATCTGAGATTAATCTTGTCACGACAAACAATTTACCGAATTTCGATCCAAGGCGTGGTTTTTGAGGTATTGTCAATTCAAAATCAAGGAATTTCTGCATCACATTACGGGCTACTAAAGTTGTTTAAGTATTTTTTTACAGTGATTATACAGATTTTTAGTTGAAAATATTTCAAAAACCACGCATCGGATCGAAATTTGGTACAAAGCTTTTTTGTTCGTCTTGACAAGCTTAATTTTGTGGTATAGTTTTCCTGAAACATTTTCGGATCACTCGGTATAATAATTATTAAACGTTTATTATCTATTAAGCGTATCTTTGTGCTCTCTGCTAGAATGTACTTTTGGCGGTGACGCAGAGGTTAATATACCGAGTACTTCATTACTGTTATATTTTTTTCTTCATGTAAGTATAAGATGGTTGACTGTTAAAACAACTTTTTCTGTGGATAATGGTAGGTATCATATTCAAATTTTCATTGTAATAACATTTTGACATTAAATATTTATTGACTCTTAATTTTATATTACTTAAAGAGTTATATTTGTACTATTAACAAACAGGTATATGTTGCATTTCATGCATTGATGTACTGATATGGCGAGAGGAATGACGTTGGAGTGTATCGTGTGGGTGACAAATTATCTGGCCTAAGTTGTAAGTTGGATGTTTCAAAATTCGTAAATATATGTAAAAGATATCTATTTTATAATAATTCTACATTTGTATACAGGTGGATCCTGAAGAGACTATTTTTGGTAGCAAGATATTGATATTATGTTCATAAAAAATATCAGACGCCCTTAAATGGCTGTTTTTCATTCTGGTTTGTGAGTCAAATAAAATGAGGAGTAAGAGTATACTGTTACTATGGCTGTTATTATAAAGTATAATAATTATCCAACAAATAAAAAGCCGCTGCCAATTCGTTGGCGGAAAGCTTTCTCATATTTTTTCTTTGCTATCATTTTTATAGCTGTAACTACATCTTTTTAAAAAATCACCGTTTTTTATTATAAAAAATTAAACTGAACAATAACAAACTTTTATATGAATTTGTATGCATGCATAAATTTTTATATTGGTCAAATAGAATTCTATAAAAATGTTGATTTTCAATTGAAACATTTTGATCTTACATATTGTGAAAATAAATACTAAGCCAACAATGAAAAACTAATTGATAGATTTCCAAAAAAAAAGTTTTAGTGAATTAACAAAATAAAACGAAATAAATAAATATATTCTCGAAAATTAAAAAAATCATATAAAATAAATGTCAACCTACTTCGAATTAAAACCAAATCTTGAATTTTTTGAATATCATTTTTAGACCCTGTTAACAATAGAATTTGCATGATTTTTCATCGTAAATTATCCGAAAACTGCGATGAATCAGACGAAAAATTATTTTTGTACCTTTTAATTTTTTAAAAGCATGGAACGTTCCTGAGTTCCTGATGGTAAAAAAAACACTTGTTACTGATGAAACTATTTTCATGCTCTATTGATCAAAATTATAATTTACAAAAAAAATATGTATAAATCTTTTATCATCAAAATTTATCAAGTTTTTAACAGGCATGTGACTAATTTTCTACAAAAATCTTAGTATTTATTTTATAAAAACTGAAAAAAATAACAACTTATTAAGATGATTCTAAATTGAAAAAAAAGCTTTTTTGAAGCTTTATAAAATGTTACTATTCAAGAATTCAAAAAATGTTGTTTTTTACCAGAAAAAAGTAAAAAAAAACGTTTTTCAACCACAAAAATCGCTATAAAAACCTTGATAACGTATAAAACTCATATTTTTTCCTAAATAGTTAAAAGGAAAAATTAAAAAAGTCTCAATACTTTTATCATTACAACTCTTCAATTTTTCACAGGAATATGACTGATTTTCAAAAAAAAATTTATTTTCACATATATAAAGCTCCCTGGTTCCACTCTGGGGTCGAGGTGGTTTTTTTCGTCTTATAAATAGTTTTAATTTGACTACTTGAATTTACTTAGTATGAATATGAAAGAAATTCGTCAAAATTTGATGTTTATTGAAATAAGGGATATTATAAAAATATAGCTATTTCTATCACGTATGGAGGCTTCGCGCTGTACGTTGAAAAAAAATTTTATAGATAAATGCCATTAGAGTCATTTATATATGTGATTATATCTTCACCTATCTCGGAATCATATTTGTGAATGGATCTTAGTATTTCTTTAATAAAAACTAAACAAAATAACTTATGAAGATAATACAAAATGGAAAATAAATCCACTTTGAAGTTCTATCAGGTATTACTATTCAGAATATCAAATTAGACTTTTCACCTTGTCCGATACCTACGGGAGCAGTTTGTCTGTTCATGCTGTGATATCCTCATTTTAATTACATAATGCATCCTTTGTTCTCTCATGTTCGCCGAATTTTTATAACACATGTTTCTAAAATATTTTTGTATGTTCTTTACAAAATAAAATATACTATCATAATTTTAACATTATTGGTAATAAAAAATTATATATGAATAGTTTCTTTTTAAAAATGATTTTCATCGATTTTTATTTTTTTATAATTAATAAAGTTGTATGTAGTAATCTGAAAAAAACATGCAGCATATAACCTGTTATTACTTTTTGGTTGGATTCTCTATAAAATTTTCCATGAATTATACGGTGAGTGTATACAATCTAGAATATTATTTTTTGTTGTTACATTTAAGCCAGTCCTCGTGGTACGGTAGTACTCAAATGAATACCAAGTATTCTAACCTCATATTTGCAGCTTCTATGTATATAAACGAAGTAAAGCAGTGATTGGCGTGGTTAGTATGTGGATATGGGTGCTTGTTCAAGTATCGTTGATTTTATATACGCTTCGGCAACGTGATCGGGAGGTGTACAATAGTTGGTGTTTGTGTTCATAGACTAAGTAAATTAGATTGGTTTGTAAAAAAATGTATACTACATATGTTTTTAGGCTCATAATACATAGAAATATTTCCTTTTTCTAATGAAATCAAATGTAAACCAATCTTTTTTGTCCATCTTAGCAAAATAATGCATAATATATTGCGAAATTACGTAATCTGAAAATTCAGATCCCCATAAAAAACTATTGGTACACAAACTTTGGCGAATAAAAAGGGAAGGTGATTATTTTTATCATTATGATGATAATGATGATCATCATAATCATGGAGATCATTATGATTTTGGTGATGGTGATGCTTATGATGATGTTTATGATATCAGATATTCTTGATCTCATACACTTACCGTGTAACTACACTTAGAATATAAGAGATAATTCCATTATAAAATGTCGATAAGTAATACGGCCCATACTTATTTCAGTGTAAAACTATGTAATTGTACACTCATCATCAAATAAGAAATCATTTTTGGAAAAAATATATGTACAAATATTTATTGATACGGATAACGCAACAATAATTGTTGATTTCATCTTGTAAGAGGCATTGCCAATAATTTTAACAACATGTAAATTAATAAAAAAGTACGGCGAACATAAGAGCACAGCAGTTTTACTTCCGGATAACATAAAGAGATCACAACACGTACAATCAAAATGCTTCCATACAGGAATATTACGAGGAGGGTCACTAAGTGCAACGTTGCTAATATGTAAAAATTATTAAAATATTACTATAATGATGCAGCATAATTCAATCTTATTTATTTGAATAAATTTAGGCGATAAGAATATATCAAATATTTACTTTATATACTTTATGACGCAAAACATGAAATATTCTAAAATTATTAAGAAAAATGGTTTCAAACATGAAAAACAGAAAATGTATTAAATAAAAAAGTTTTTCAATACAAACAAAAGAAAATGGATGTGGGTTTGTGCAAGTGTAAAAGTGAAAAGATGTATCATCATTCATATGTTGGGATTTCCTAGACGGAAAGTTAAAATTGTGTCCTTTTTTTTAATTATAATCAAGAGTTAGTATATGTATAATCACCTAAATATTCTGCAGTAATGATAAGAATGGTTTGGATTTTAAAATAAAAGCATTCAAATACAATTTTTGTATATAACAGTACCATAAAATACGCAAGTTCTGAAATTCTTTGTGATACATAAGGAATAATGTGACGTACTAATATAATTCAAATTCAATTCAACTTTCGTATCACAACTTGGTTGATTATCCAATATTTGGTATATATATATATATATATATATATATATATATATATATATATATCGTGGCTTCTGTACTCAATTTTTCGAACAGGATTATTTTTTAAGCGTGCAAGTGTAAGCAACTATATTGCACTTACATATGCATACATTGTCTTCATACCAAGCAAGTACAACATTCTCTTGAAATTCATACTTGGCGCCTCCATTAAGGAGCGCGAAGTGTGGAAAAAGAAAAATTTTGAAAGATAGGAAAAAAAAGGAAGGAATTCATTTTGTCCTCGATCGCTAGCTGGGACTCGTCAGTATAGCGCGCTAGCGATCTAGCTACATGCGAACATATCTAACACTTGTACCGATACGCGTATTCAACCGCGAGGGCTAGATTGATATAGCGAGTGAAGATTAGCACTTTTTTAAATCGTATGGCACAAAGAATTCAATTTAAATTAATTTTCCGCACCACAACTTGTTCGATTATTCAATATTTAATATATAGAACGCAGCTTCTATACTGGATTTTTCGAACAGACGTAGTTCAACACTTCGCGCTCTTTAATGGAGGCGCCAAGTATAAATTTCCACAAAAAGTTGAACTTTCTTCTATATATTACTAATACAGTTACATGCTAACTTGAGGTTTTCCTAATTTTCAAACATTTTGATCGACTACAAAATAAAAATAAGTTTTTCCTTGCATAGACATATATTTATTGGATTCATTAATTTTAAATTTATTTTGCAAGCACACACAAATGTATCATGTTATCAGCAGAGTAAAAAGTATAACAACGATGACATCGATATGATGCATTTTTTATTAACATATCCACTTGTGTTAATCAGCATTTACAGAAATTTATATACCACCCAACTAATTCATTTATTATTTATGTAGAGTTTAATATTATCTATTAACTTGGGGGCTACACGGCCACCCTGAGCATAAATTGTCGTATGTGGAATTTTTATCGAAATTGCGAAATGAAGATGATGGATCCTTACAAAATCGACAACGGTGAACACAATGGTGCAATTAGATTTTTATTAAAATATTGTTAAGAGAACTAGCTCGTTGCTACTTCGAAATATTTGACATGTGCAGCTAGCTTGATACCCTGAATACGATCTGTTCACGCCAAACGTGAACTTTTAGATTTAATTTTCAATTTCATTTTAGTTCAGTATTTTCCATTTAATTTTATAGCTACAATTCTTGGAATTTATAACAATTGCTGTATTTATATTTAAGTTCAAACTTTATCTTTTGAACGGCTTCTCACTTTCGCAATAATATATTTGCTTTAATAACACCTTTACTTTTATTTCAAAGCATCAGTTCAACTGTCACTTTTCTTAAGTCTACTATTATATTGTAACTCTTTGCTGTAAATCAAATGTATGTATATATTGTATAAGTATGGAAAATCTCTTGTATATAAGTTTGTACATATTCGAATATTATCTACGTTATAAAGTATGAATCAGATCTGTGTCAACCTGCTACGAGTAAACACCTATTTGCTCGAGCAACCGCTGTACGCTATACCCAAATTAAACGCTACTTAATTCTAAACTGCTAAAACAACAAGTTTTCTTTTTCAACCAAGTCTTTTCCTCCGTAAGTTTCTGAACAAAATAAATAAAGATCCCCGCATTCGGCAGGTGCTCGGCTTGACCGGAACATTTTTGTTTGAAGCCCGGGGAGATCAGACACAAAATCTATCTTTGCACATGCTATCAGCAACAAATTGGCAACAAATTTTTCCACCCCTCGATTTAATGTAGCTATCCCTTGTTGCAAGCTATGTGAGGCACGCTGCTGGCTTGAGATTGATAACGTGGACACGATTTTTTATCGTTTCATGCTTGGAGAGATCGGCAACAAAATCGATCTTTGCTATGCTTGCAGCAACAAAACAGTAACAAATTATGCCGCCTCCTGATTTGCTGTAGCAGTCCCCTGGTGACGAGATATGCAATGCGCGCTGCTAGCTTGATACCGGGTACGTTCCGTAAGCTCCACCAGTCAGGTCACGTGATTATTTCAGATGAGAGCAAGGGAGACAACATTATATCACCTTCTCTCTCGCACGTGTTTTCAAATATCACGTTACCTAACTGGTGGAGCTTATGGAACGTACCCACTATATATACGATTTTGTATTGTTCAAAGCCCGGGGAGATTAACAACAGAATCGATCTTTGCACATGCTTTCAGCAACAAATCAGCTAGAAATTACGCCACCTTCTGATTTGCTGTAACTGTTTTTTTGTGCAGATACGCGATGCGCGCTGCTGGTTTGATAGTAGGCTAGCAACTTAAGTCATATTTTAGTGCGGTTAGGGGGAACAAACTTTTTTGTAACATTACAAATTAGCAACAAATTATGAACTGTTTTAGATGTAGAGGTTGCCACTTAGTACTGCTAGCTTGATATACATTCAGATTACCCCAAATCAAGACCCAACACACAGCTATGGGATTCGACTATATGCTGGAGGGTGGGTTCGTGGCCCAGCACAAAAGAATAATATATTGACGTCACCTTAATAATACCGATTGGTCGTGATCTTAATTTATAATTCGTTTGTCGGATCTGTTACTCATTACAGACACATGACTGTGACCTATAGTAAAAGATCTCTTTGTTGATTTTCGCGGTTACTAAAAATAAAACTCTCCCTCGTACTAACATGCCCAAATGTAACGATAATGCTTTTCTTGGTTCATTGAATAATAGAAATAATAACATAGAATAAAATAATGATTAAAACAGACTTCCATGTTATCTGAAAAGGGTAGGGTTTTTTTTAAATGAGCGTTTAGAGATTTCTTTGTAATGAAAATGAATTTTTCTTTATTTTTATATTTTCCTTAATCTAGTACAACAATTTGTATGAGTACTATATTACTTGTTTATTCACTAAGCCAACATGAATATTCGAAACTTTTATTAAAATTAAAAAGTAATTTCATATAATCCCCACTTAATCACAGCAAGAGACAAGATATAATCAAAACGAGATAAATATCCGCAGAGCAAGATTTTTTTTGCGACAGGTCGCGCACGAAGTCTCTTTTAGAACAGGTTACGTCTCGAACCGCAAGTAATTTTCGAACCGCAATTGACGCTAGTCACGTGACTCTAGGAAGCTTGAATTTTGAGTGAGTTCTAGTCTCACCAACTACTATCGATTACCTCTCTTTCCAACCAAAAATTTGTTCTGACTGTACGATTTAACCTGGAACGCCCCATACATATCTTCCTATATTATATAGTTAATTTGTGTGGTGCGTAAGTGATAACCTTCCTTTCCCCCTCGCACCCCCTCTTCGTCCACTTTTTTAGAGATACTACGGTCCCCCACGCCCCCCCCCCCCTCCACGCCCTCTAACGTTCCCCCACACTTTTTTTGGCACCCCTACGGTGTTTCCACAGCCTCTCCACGGCCCCCAAAAAAATCACGTACAATTCTTTCGTTTTCTTCCTTATTATAAACATTTTTGGTCCCCCCACATTTACTATGTTTCCTCACTCAGTCTCCCTACTCTTGCCCCTCCACGCCTCTCGCGAAATCACGAAAAATTCTTTCGTTTTCTCGCCTATTATGAACATTTGTGGTCCCCCCAAAGCCTCCCTACGCCTCCTTGCCCGTTTTACGCCCCACCCCGCCTCTTTTAAAAATGCTTTTCAATATAAGTAATACTTTTTAAATATACTGCATAATGGAATATGTATATGTTGATGATTAACAATCAGAAGCGTCATTTAAAATTGATGTGGAATAGTGCATATATTTCGCACACAGCTTAAAAGGGCTAGAGTTTCTACAGTTGCGTCACTCAATGCTAAAAAGACGAACAGAAAATTTTACTGCGCATATGTGTGTTGGCGTAACTCTGAACATGGCAACCAACAGTCGTCCAACTTCTCATTTTTATAGCCCATATATAATAGGGTTAGCTTTATTTACCAATATTTTTTTTGCCCTTCTGCCCCCTAGATTTCATCAGTGACCCCAAAAAAGAAGGAAGCACATAAAAAACTAAATAAAAAAAATTTTAAACCGTGCCACCAACACCAAACATGTTTTAAGATTTGTTAATTATCAATTCAGTCATGACAGACTTTCTACCTTTGTTTTGTAGCTTTTTAAGACATTTTAGATTATTCTTTGTATTTTTTTTCTTGTCAAATTTAAAGTGGAATCTGATTATCAAGTTTTTTCTAGGAATCTGAATACTAAGAGTGAAAAAACGATTTTTTTGTCAGTAATAGCAATCAAAATTTTTTTTTGTGCTTTAATTCTCTTGTGACCCCCTCAAAGACGCTAAAATCAGCAAAGTACGTTTTCTGATGTATAATGCATTTTTCTATCGGTTACAGACATTTCTTAACTTTGCTTTTGTGCATAAATTTGTCCGTAAGCTTCTTAAAGCCCTTTGAAATAATAAATCATAGTTGTAATAAATTATATTCATCAACTAAATCAATTACATATTTTGCTGTTCAGTATTGACTTCGTGCTGGTGTGAAAAAAGAAGTTTTGTTACATTACAAATTAGTATTTTAAAAAAATTATCAAACAACAATAAAATTATAAACATTTATTACATTATTGAATATATGATTACTTAGTTTTCAGTTTCTTTACAATAGTTTCTTTCTGTACGTCTTCGAACTATTTTCTAAATTCACTAACGATCTGAACTGAATATTGTTACCGTTCCTCATCTTTAATGCGATTAAAATATTTTTGAGCAAGAGTAACTGCGCTCTCGGCTACATCGTTAACGACTCGTAAATTTTTTATAATTTTCAAGCCTTTCAAATAATAATCATTTTTTAACCAAGTTTTGCACTTGGTGTACAGAAAATCTTTTTTCATATCAAATATTTCAAACAAATTAAATGATTGTGAGTTAATAAAGTGATCGATTCCGACTTGTAAATTAAAAAACTGTTTGTGGTCATTTACGGTAAATCGCTTGGCTGCAGTGAAGTTTGGTTCATCTGAATATTTTCTCTCTAAAGCACGTACCATTTTCTGTTTCATTTCAAGTGACAAATTAGTATCAAAAAAGGAAAACGCACTAGTTTCAGGGTTTAGAAACCATAAATGATTTTCTAAGCGCTGCAACCGAAATTTTGGAATCAATAGCTTCATAATCACACAGATTCTTTATGAATCTTAAATCATTAACGGGTGCTTCAACAGCGTTTGGGGCTTTCAACCATGTTTAAATGTAAACAAAAACAATAAATAAACAAATCTTAAATGGACTTTTTCTTTCTGTAACCGTAAGTTTAAGTACATCACGAAATAGATAAATTTTAATGGAATAAATGGCTTTTGCCATCCATCTAGCATGGTGGTATGCACCAGGCTTATAGAATGTTATTTTTTCAGAAGGTACAGCCCCTAGAAAAATTAGCGATAATTCAAGTAACTTTCTGTAATCTTTACTTAGCTGTTGGTCTTTTAAAACTTGATTGCTAAACGTGATAACATCTTGTTTTTTTTGTAACAGTAATACAGGAATCTCTGCATGATCAATGTTACATTTTGATTTACCAAGATTTAACTATTTATCACGAAACCTTTTGAAAATTGGTACATAGGGCTCTTTTATCATAGGCATTTTCAATTAAAAAACAGAAGCTAAAACGAGTTCAAAAATATGATGCCTGCAAGGTAAATACAATAAATCTCTGCCTAGAAATTGTTCGATGAGAACAGCTACACCCTTTGTACACCCTAAATTTGTGTTCGTTATATCGCAGCACAAAGCTTTAATTTTATCTATAAGACCCTAATGATTTAGAGCTTTGAAAATAGCATATGCATGACTGATACTTTTACCATTTTCAAGGGCGGATACGTCAAGAATTTTGTCTTCTTTGCCTTCATTTACACTAATAGGTAAGCGATCTGTTTTCTTAAATGACTAATGAGCTACAATTTAATATGAGTTCATCAATATTATATCCTAACGTGTAAGCTATAACGCTTATTAAAAGAACCGAGTTTCAAATGATATTCTGCAAGTATCAAGGGCAGACACAACATCTTCAGTCATTATGTCTATATTTCTTCATAAATTTTTTCTTTCATAATATCGACCTTGTACGGAAAAGATTGATTCAAAAATATTTTGTGAATTACATTCTTCACTTGACTGTACTAAAACATCATCTTTTGGTTGGTTGTCTAAATTCAACTGACCTGCTTCTAAAAATAATAATGATAATAATGGTTATAATAATAATGACGATAACGATGACGATGAATAATTTAATTAACTTCTTATTACATCATTTTGAAAATAAAACATAAGAATAAAAATCAGGATAAATCTGACAGGTGACTAGTTAGCACTCAGCGTTTCTGAAATGTTTCAGAGACGTGAAATTTAAAACTTTGAAACGTTGATCATTAAGTTACAGAAACTTTGCAGAAACGAAGCATGCTGTGTGATTCCATTATAAACTCTGAATTTACATTTGTATAATTTGAAAACGACTTTTGTATTGAGAATTCGAAATTTCTTTAAATTTTTAACCATTTATTTTAATTATATATAATTACCCAGATATCAATTAAAAAAATTGTTTGGTATTTAAATTAGAAAGATGACAACTTTACAAAAATTAAAAAAGAAAAATTACCAGGTTGTACAAAATTAGAGTCCACCCATTCCAAAAAAATGATTAGATTCAAAGCATTTTCTTTTGAACATGTAATCGCGACAGGCTCGCTACTTACAGCAGTTACAGCTTCGTCAAAATATTTTCAAAGTGGAGATTAGATACATTAACTTGCATTGAGTAAACTATTTTCTCAACCACAAAAATCATAGACTTAACTTTTTCGACTATCCAATATTACATCAAAACTCACGTCGCCAATATAGGTAGTTGGTTTGTTAGATCTTTGGTTGGTAAGAAATGCTATATTTTCTTCGTTCATTATATTTAAAACATCCCCGTGTGCAATATCAAACAGAAATTTTAGCTTCAACATGAAAGATTCCTCTTTTATTTTTTTAGAAAATTCATGATTATTTTTTTGAATATTCCTATAATCTGTGTACAAGTCATTAAGTTTTTTACAACATCGATCAAACTTTCGTGTAGAAATACCAGCTTTTTCCCAAAAAATACAGACTTCCCTTACCGTCAAGGCAATACTCATTTTTACTGAGAGATTTACATATCTAGTGTTGAACAAGAGTACTTAAAGCACTTGCTCACTAGTAGGCAACCTGTTACCAATAATTTGTGGCATTAAGTTGCCTATTAAATAAATTTTTTCACCATAACTTTGTTGAGACATGATTAAAAAATTTTAACTTAAATAATTAGTATAAAATATCTTGTTGAATAAGATAACTCAAACCCAATATTAGTATTACTTAATTATAAAATATTTATATAACTATGAAGATTATTAAAAGTTCACAGTTGTTGAATGAAAAATTTTAACTAAAGTTTCAAAGTAAAACTATTCGAGTTAATTTTTTGTTCGAAACAAATTTCTCACAACTATCTCTAGTTATTCACGTTTTCCAATATTGAGGATCGACATACCATAAAATAACTGACAACACGTTAATAAAATATAAGATTCTATTAGCGTGGTGTGAGATCTCAATGACAAAAATTTCGTCCAACAGCCATTCTTTTTTATTGAACAAAATAATAAACATTTTCATCATAATTTTATAAATCTTAAAATTAACGCAGAAATTTTAATCATTGATTTTCATTCATAAAAAAATATTTGTTTACATCATATTAGTTAAATTTAGGTTTCACGAATAAATAGTTATGATCTATTTTCTTTATTTTCAAATTTGAATATATTTTGCGAAACATCAAATATAATATTACACAATATTTTTTCACAATCATTCGTAAAATATAATTCTATGTGACTAGCTGAAGGTTACTAAACATGATAAATTTTGGAACGTTTTCATTTGTCATAGTGCTTTGTGCATTGGTGATTGCGATCTACATGTGTAATCACCCTAAAAATGAAATAAAATTTTTTGTTTACATAACATCTTTTTTTAATTATTTTTGCATAATTTTTTTTTTTTAATTATTGTTGTCAAACCTTTAAAAGTAAACTGTTTTAATCAAATCAGGTATTTTAAATCCGAAAGTATGTGCACTAGTTCTCAGGCTAGTATTTGATGTAAAACATCTTAAATAACAATAAAAATCGGTTAAGGAGATCCAGAGATTTGACTTATTACATACATTTCACTATTTACACTCACGCACACCCAGCTACTAAATTTTTTCACTTCCATCTGAATACTTTTTTTGTATATGATTCAATGATTTTTCAGAGTTTCTATCATAAAATATCTTAAAATAACGAAAAATATTAGATTAAAAAAAACAGTTTTTAAAACTCTCAATTAAAGCTCTAAACTAATTGTATTTTATAAAATGTAAAAAAAACTTTGTTTTAAAATACAAAATATTCCTATAGGTTATGTCGTTATTTTGTAACGAACAAAAATATATAATTTTCTTTTTGATTGATACATTTTTTTTTTTCTAGAAATCGTAGATTGATTTTAAAAATTAATGGTGGAATTTTTTTTTTTTTTATAACGTCTCTTTTTCACTAGAAGCGCCCTCTTTTTATAGCCGTTAAGAAAGTTCTATTGCAAAAAGTCGTTTCATAGAATTGAAAAATAATAAATTTTATGTTGATTACAAATTTTTTTGTGAGGGGACTATGCCGATTATTGTCAATAATACAGTTGGTACAACTAAGAATAAATTTTCGGGACATAACTTAGAAACATTTTTTTCTTGAAGCAGTCAACTGTTTTACAATCACCTATACAAGCTTTCACCATAAAAAAAAAGTTCGAATACAAAATATTAATAAAGTGCATGTTGATTTATAGTATGATGAAAACAAAATTTTTTATGAATTATGTATGAGTGTGCCACTCTTCATTCGCCGGAATATGTCCTGTAGGTAGCGAAACCACTCGGGAAAAAACCAGCCTGGAACGACCCGGTGTATTTTCTAAATTCTGACCGGTTGTCTATGTCCAGGTGAAGGGTATACGCACCAGGACTGAACTCCTGCACACTTCCCACCCACGTTGTCCGTAACGTAAAAAAAACATTTAATCGAACCCCGGGAGAAAAGTAGCGGAAGCCAACCTCTAGGCAAACGGCAGGACTTAAACCAAGTCCCATCCAGGACTCTACACCGCTTGATTCCAGAGATCGACGAAACTGCAACTCTACCGCTTTATATATGGGCGCGTCCACCGAGATCGGACCACCTCGTGCGCACG
>JAPYYV010008616.1:0-26618 GCA_030522625.1 Copidosoma aretas | reverse complement strand
CATTGGGAGGCCTCCCATCCCTCATCCCTTCCCTTTCCCAACTGCTCAGTGCCCAGAGTAGTGCCCTGAATAGGAGCCGGACGTACAGCAGGATAATATTAAAAAAAAAAAAAAAATTATATTATTATATTACCGAAAAAAAACGTATAATGAAATAAACAGCAATTTCAGTTTTCTCACAAAATTCTGTTAAATAAGCGATGATTCGATTCATGAAAGTTGTAAAAAACTGAGTGTACAATATGATACAGATTTATGATTTGATGATTTTGTGCATGTAATCAGTTCAAAAATTATTTAATAGCAGTTAGCAACAGTCGTAAGTGGTCGTTTTTGGAGTTACATAAATTGATCATAGAAGATGGTATTGTTTCAACATTCTCAAATCTTGAATTTTCCCTACATATGTATGTACCAATGTAAAATGGTAGCTAACTGTTCTGGTGAGAGATCTTTGTCTTTTTTGAAATTATTGAAAAATGAGCCTAGGAGTACTATGTCAAACCATCGCTTGAATTACTTTTATTGTATATCGAATCAGATATTGTTAATAAAATTGATTTTGATGATGTAATATCGAACTTCGCTGAAAAAAAGCCAGAAAATAACTTTAAATTGAGAACATGGAAAAAATCTGTCAATTATACTTTTTCTAATAAATAATCGAAATTTTATAAGAAAAACTGTTTAAAAAGTTTATGTAGATTTTTATAACTAATAACATTTTATATCTTGTATAAGTTTTGAAACAATAATAAAAAAATAATTATCTGTGTGGGGGCCCTTGATAAGGCGGGGGCCCTAGGCGCGGGCCTAGCAGGCCTATTGGTAAAGACGGCACTGATTGAGAACTCATCGATGAAAACTCATTGGTGACAACTTATTGATGAGAACTGGTTGATGACAAGTCATTGGTAAGAACTCATAGGCGATAAGTCACCATTGATGAGAACTTATTGGCAGCAACTTATTGATGACAAGTCATTGATGCCAACTCACTGGGAAGAGAAGAAGGATGGGGGATGTGGTTGGGGTACTTACAAACTAATCGGTGTATTGCCTGAGTCGTGATCGGGTGTCTACGTATAAACACCAGGACTAAGGCCGCTCCCACATAAGATCGTGCGTCCGCATTTGCGTGCGTACAGCACACATCAAGACATTCGATATTAGTCGATACCACAGTCAAATACTACAATATTACCGCCATTTACCAGTTTATTACTAGAATATCGCCGAATATCGAATGTGTCGATGTGTGCCACACGCACGTAACGCGGACGCACGCGTTAGTACGCTCTTATGTGGATTGTAAGAGAAACAGTTAATCGATCCCCAAAGAAATAAACAGCGGAAGCAAACCTCTAGGCAACTGGCAAGACTCGAACCAAGTCCTACCCATGCAGTAAAAATTTTTTTTGCAAATTTACAAGCCGGCTTGTAAAAATTTACTGTGTGGAATGACGTAAAAGTACAACTAAGTTAGTAAAAGTACAACTAAGTTAGTACAAGTGCGTATTAATCTAGTACATTGACAAACGAGTTGTAATTTTTACTACATTTATTTTTGGGTATAAATCCGACCCAGATTAAATGTAGTAGATTTACAAAAGCGCTTGTTGTAGGGTCTTTGCTAGCATAAATGAAGTAAATTTACAATTCCGCTAGTAAAGTTTTAAGCGCGTCCGTGCATTCGGAAAAAACCTTTTTGCAAGTCTAAAAGAGAGGTTAAACGTATAAATGTGTATCTCGTATTGAGCGCAAGTGTCTTATCAACCCAATGAGGTTTTAACGTTGTCCTTTTGTCACTAATTTTTTTTAATTATCTTAAGTGAAAGAAAAAAACCACCGCAAAGGACAGAGCAGACGACGAAGTATATTTTACAAGCGGAGTAGGAAATGTACTACATTTAATCTTTTAAGAAGTCCGACCCGATAAGAACTCATTGGCGACAACTGATTGATGACAAGTCATTGATGCCAACTCACTGATGACAATTCATTGATGACAACTCATTGATGACAAGTCATAGGTGACAACTCATTGGCGACAACTTATTTATGACAAGTCATTAATGACAACTCATTGATGGAGATCTTAGACGAGCTCTATCTTCGCCGGTTTTTGTTTACACGAAAAAATAAAAAATACGTATCAAATATTTTTCGATATTCTACTTGACGGATCTTATATATTAAAATGATTAGCCAACCCTATCGTAGAAAAGAACTCAAGTAAATACTTGAAACAAATTTTGACCAATTAAGTCTTGTGGTAGTTGAATTTTTTTTATAATCTTGCCTCGGTTATGCGTGGTCCAGAAAAGTTGAAAACTTTTTGGTCCGGCTGTTTCAGTGTTAAGGATCTATATCATGAGAACATTATTAACTTGGACTAGTCATATCGGGCTTACTTGTTGGGAAGAAAATTTTTCATCAACCTTTCCACTGAGCATCCCGTGATATTTTAATTTTTGAAATTAAACGACGAACCACTCTGTTTTTCATCCTATTTCAATGTTCCAAAGGTAGACGGAAAAAAAATTGGTACTCATGGGACGAGATGATAAAAAAAAAATAATAACCATAACAACTAAATTTCCAACGATCCAAACGCTCTATCTCTGCGCCCACGTTCAATCTTCAGCCGCGACATCCTTCAAGAACCCCGGCATGCGGCTGATGGAGTCGATGGGCTACCTCCCGGGCAGGGGCCTGGGCAGGAACCTCCAGGGCCGGCTCCGGCCCATCGAGACGGCTGGCCAGGAGACCCGCGAGGGCTTCGGTCTTCTGACCAAGAACTACGAGATGGCCAGCGACGGCGACAAGTGCACCAAGGTCGAGTGGCTCGACAACCCCTACGAGCGCCCGCCGAGCGAGGCCCGCGTCCTCGCCTGGGAGCGGGAGCGCCTGCTGACCGACGACAACGCCCGGCTCGCCGGCGTGGTCTTCTGCGACGACAAGTGCCTGGTCGTCGACTCCATCCTCCTGACCCGCGCCCTCGAGCCCTGGAGGCAGAGGGGACTGGTACCGTCGGCTGGCAGCCAGGGCCACACGGCCGACATAAAGATGGGCAACATCGACATCGTCTTCGAGCACATCTTCACCTGTCCCACCGTCGCCCGGCGGGACGAGATCTTCTTCTTCGCGGACATTGGCACGGGCCCGCACCGGCTGTGCGACTACCTTCTCAGGAAGATCGAGGGCATGAAGATCAAGGGCTACGGGTTCGCGACGGCGAGGTCCGAGCTGGAGACGGAGAAGCCGTTCAGCGGCGTGTTCTCGGACCACCACGGACCCGACAACGCCGGAAACATCTACGACCTGCGGGGCCAGCTGGATCTGCGGGACACCATAATGGCCGAGACGTCGGGCTTGGGCGTGCACGTTTGCATGTTCGTATATGGATCTTTAAACAATAAAAATATATACGCCCCACCTTGGTTTTATATATATATATATATATATATATATATATATATATATATATAAATCACACATTTTTCTCTGCAAACGCATAGTCTTTTTCATAAATTTTGCCACTTGTAGTTCTAATGAACCAACGATTTTTTCTTCCACCAATAGACTATATTGTTGCTGAAAAACTTGTCCAAAGTAGGTATCAGAGGCCATCCCCAAATGACGCAAGGCTTTTAAAAAAAACTTTTACCCCCTCCGCTCTCAACTTGAAATAAACTCTGCAAGATTGAACAAAATCCCTCTCTCCTCCGTTTTACTTGCGTTTTATCGTAAAAAAAAAAAAAATCAGCTACGACATCAATTCGATTATTGATTAATTTCTTTATTCACGGTTACAAGAATAATTCAGTCCCAATGGTAAAATACATTTTGACGCGAGATCAATGATATCGCTGTGCCAGCGCGAGTTCTCTTTTCATCACTCGTCCCTTTGATCCTGTTGTCCACGGATTTTTCAACCGTTCATCCGCAGCAGCTACTTTTCAGCAATCGTCAATCGTATTTTCAGTCCCACGATCAGCTTCGAAGCCTTGAAAAATCTTACGTTCATCGCGAGGAAAACCCTGCGCCATTCAGCAGGCCCCCCTATTTGCTTCCGACGAAGCACCGCCGCGAAGATTCATCCGCGAGAAGTGCCCTGTAGTTGTGAATAAAACGAGCGGCTGGCGAGGGCGCTAAAAATGTCGACTGGCTCGGGACGGTTGCAGGTGCGCCGGCGAGAACCCGGCCCGGGGCAACGACTGCGAGGACGAGAGAACGACGCGCCGGCTGTACGTCTGCGAGCTGTACCTGGCCCTCAAGGTCCTGCGGCCGGGCGCCAACCTCGCGCTCCGGGTCGGCAGCCTGTACTCGATCTTCGGCGCCGGACTGGTCTACCTGGTCTACCGGTGCTTCGAGCGGGTGAGCGTCTTCAAGCCGGCGACCTCGGACGCGGGGAGCGCCGAGAGGTTCGTCGTTGGACAGGGCAGGCTGCCCGGCACGTCCGCCGTGGAGGATTACCTGGAGCGGGTGAACGAGCGGATCGGGGAGAGGGGCAGCGACGGGGACCTGCTGGGACTGGTGGCGTTCGAGGAGCTGGCCGGGGACGAGGGCTTCCGGGAGTACCTGAGGGAGTCGAACGAGTCGATCGGGCTGAGGCACGTCGCGAGGATGAGGGAGCTGCGGGCCATGGTCGGCTGTCCCGGGGGCTCGGAGGCTCATTGTGGCGGTATCGTCAAGGAGGAGGACGCGGAGGATGGTGAGCTTCGGGTCGTTGACCAGCGCAGGGATGGGGATGAGGATGAGATCGTTGTGGTCGAGGTTTTTGCCGAGGGCGAGGTGATTACTATTGATTAGTGTAAGTGATGATGAGCCCGGTCTCTTGTACATATTTAATCTTTTTTACGAGTAATATGTAGTACGAATAAGGATTGAGTTTTTTTTTTCATGCATTGTAATTGTCACTTGCGTATAGCTTCTTCTTTTTTTTTTTTTGCAAGAATACAACCAGCACCTCCCATCTTTCCTGGCGAGCCACTGCCATGCTCTGATCCTATTACTTTTCGTGACTTCCATCATCGAGCAAACAGCACCACACAGCCTCAGTTCGCCTTACTCTCTGTCCGATGATTGACGCACTCCGGAATGCGGTCCAATTCTGAGATTTCGTCTCCAAGCGAAAAAAGTCACACGGGCTTTGTGCACACTGCATTTGTATAACAAGTGTATAGGTAAGTACAGCCGCGGTAATGAGATACAATCGGAATCTGAGTTCGAAAATGTCCAATTTTTTTTTACAATCGAGAAAATAGTTTCAACCTTTGATGTAAAAAGCTTCAATCATGAATTGAAACGATATGGAAATCACATTGTGATTCTCTATTATTATTTTGGATCGTTTTGGCATTCAAAACAAGTTTTTATCCCACAGCAGAAGAAAAATATCAAACATTTAAAAATGGCCTCCAATCATCGTTATTTTTTTTTTTTTCAATCAACTAGTCGTAAATTGTAGGAAACTTTTTTTGAATCCAACGTCAACACGGCACGGTGAGACTAAAGGTTGATAAAATGTATTTTAATGATAATATTTGTGCAACGTAAAAACAAGAAATGGTATGTGGTAATTTGGGGTGAAATAATAGTTATAGTATAAAAAATTATTTTATTATTTATAAATAATAAAAATTTATATTACGACACAAATTATATACAAACAACCAAAGGTACAATTTAATGTTATACCATACATCGAATAATTTTACAAATTAAGAGTATTTACAGTTTTGATTTGCATGATTATAACTTTCTGTATTTTGATTTGGACTACGATTTTACATCAAAATTAATATAAATTAGGAAATTACAGATTCAAACAATCACAGAACAAATAATTGATGACTTTTTATGCGTCAAACGATCCACAAAAATAATCAACTCAATCATTAATTTAATCAACGGGATGGTATGAAAATTATATTTCATGAACATTAAATGTCACAGTATACTAATAAATTAAGAAATTTATGTTACTTACAGCTAATTTGTTTGTGATGTAACATTCATTCAATGGGTTTTAGTATATTAAAGCAAAAATCTTTATTTATTACAAAATATCTTTCAGATTTTTTTTTTTGAATTAATTATTTCATCATGGACTTTGACTTTTAACTCGAAAATTGATACATATATATTATTCCAAAGGATTTTCAATGAATTGTGGTAAATTCGATTTGCTGGAAAACATTTGCATCAGAACTTGCAATAAATCATTTTATTCATTAGCTGCCTTTTTCTTTTTACTCAATACAAATTTTAGTATACAATTGAGGTATTTGTCGTGAACTGGACAAAGTTGAATAGCAAAAGACAAGACGTAACAGATATTTTTTGTCTTGAATTTCACAGACTATATGTTTAATCTCACAGTTAGAATATTGCTACAGGTTCCTGTTAAGCCTTTGTAAGGGGGGGTTGCTCTCGTTTTCATTACCCACATCATAGTTTACTTGATTCTTGTGATTCGCATGTAACGTGAACTTATGTTCATAATATTTGTATAAATATTTCAAAGATATTGCAGATAACTTTTATTTTTTCTGAATATTCTATGTGATGTATAGGTTATTATGTTTAAACAATATCAAAATGCTGCGAAACAATGGAATTCGATCCGACTGAAATTTCGCTAATACTGTTATAAATTAGTTAATAATTTTAGTTAAATACGAAGCTTGTGTAATAAAAAAAAAAACTATAGACGAAAATATTTATAAAATATTTTCCACCAGGCGATGGACAGATTTGATTAGTGTCTCGAGTGATTATTCTTATCTATTCATACCATATTTTATCCCAATTATTTTTGAGTATTCTGGTAGTATTTGAACTCTCAGCTGAGTGTATATGAAAAAAAATTAGATGCACATTATTTGTATATCGGGTTAAAAATATTTCTTTCTAGAGCGCAAGTACAGTATTCAGTACAAACAATTCTAAAAATATAGCCTAAATAGATAAAATATAGACAAAAAACTCTGTTGAAAAGCTGGTCATTATTTATGTAATACCTAAGGTAGATTTTTTCATCGGTCACTTTTGCCAATCAAAAATATGAATCTGTTCTGCTCTGATTCATCTACATTCATCATCTACGTTCCACCAAAAGGAATAATAATCTTACGCAATAATGTATGCGATAAGGTAGCGGTTCACAAAAGTGTGAAGACTAAAAAAGTATTTGTAACGAAATAAACACCCTTTCAGACGGTCGCACTATACACTAGCCTTTTAAACAAGCTATGCGAAAACGCACACTCAAAAAGTCATGCCTCGCGCTCTACGCTCTACGAAGTCTACGGAGGAGTCTACGCGTCGCAATTACGAGCTCATTACACGATTACGAGGAGTCCGCAGTAGCTGCTCTCGTCTCGTCGTCGCTGGCGTACCGCAAAAATCCAGATGACGACTTTAACGATACTGGAGAGGAGGAACAAACGAAGTACGGTTTCATGCTCTGCCGTAATCGGATGCTACCGCTTTCGCTTCATGCCCTTGCGGTAACCTTTTCCAAACCAACCGGGATTTTTCGCTGAAATCACCGCGACTGGGGCGTTTTCGTCAGTTACCTTGTTCTCGGAGTTTTCGGTGTCGTTGGGCGACTCCGCTGCAATAAGGTCGTCGACTGTGGTGTCATCAACATCGGCGTTTCGCTGGTAGTACAGACAGGTAAGCGATCCTTCATTCTCCATGCAGAAGTCACAAGTAGGCTTGGGTTTGGGGAGACAGTCTTCCTCCTCTTGAGTAATCGCGTTTGTCGTGCCGATGGGGAGGAACGGGTAGTAAAAGACGGGCGTCAGCTGTGGGTACATGTACATAGGGGGAAAAGGTAGGCCCATGGAGAGGAACGGAAGAGCAGCGAAAAATGGAGCTGGGTAGCCAATTACGGGCTCTTGAAACGTTATTTGCGAGTCGTATACTGCTTCCTGAATCACTTCGTTTTTTTCTATCAGTCCTCCAGATAGCACAACGTGACTGTTGAAAACAATTGGAATTAGTAAGATAATCCAAAGCGTACTGATGAAACAACGAATTAACGGCAAAATCAAACTTACTTCTCTGATGAATTTTTGGAAAAGTGATCACCTTGATTAATTTTTGGTATATCTTCTATTATTTGTACATCGTCGTCATCATCATCATCATCATCTATTACTTCCTCCATCATCTCTTCTTTAAAAACGTCGTCCAGCTCTTCCTCAATTATCTGACCACATTCTTTCAGTGGCTCTTCTAAACACGGTTGCGAGGTCGTCGACAATTCACTGTTTTGCAATTTGATTGCGTGATAAAACATAGGATCTTTCGCGCGATTGTAATCTGGGAAATCGATACCCAAATGCGACATGACTATTTTCATGACTTTGTCGCACTTTCCGTTAATTTTCAGAGTCGCAGTTTCATCCTTCGGCGTCCATTGCAAGTTTACAATATACAGCTGTGCCCGTTTCGCCATTGGCTTATCCATTTGCCAAAGCCAAGGGTACTTTTTGAGAACCTAAAAACAAATTTGAATGTTACTTGTGAACCATGCAAACATAAATAACCTATGAGATTGCAACAAACCTTAAGACTAGATCCTAAACACAATATAACATCAGCCTGTTTGGCTGCTCTGCTCGCACCATTCCAATTGATTGGCCATAACAAATTACCTCGCTCCCCGAAATGGACGATCGAGTCCTGAAGAGCTGAGTTACATTTGTGACAAGTACGTCCAGTTGCGTGAGCGTACCTGGCCGTTTTTTCGGTAACATCAAACAGCCTCCAATATTCGCGCGAAGGCTTACAGTTTCGACACACCTCGACGTACATATTGCCGTGAACTTCCGAAAGCAAAGCTCTGGGTATTCCACTGCGCAGATGTAGACCATCGCAGTTTTGTGAAACAACGTATTTCAAGATTCCAGCTTTGTAAAGGGCGTACAGAGCCATGTGTGTAAGCGTAGGTTCGGCCTGACTGAGATCGTGGTTTCTGTCGACAAGTGTTATACTCATGAGTAATATGATCACTATTGTTAGGAGTAGAATTTTTAATTATTATTTTTATTCTTCGTAATTATTTGTGTAAGCACATTGCACTGTCATCAATAATTACATTTTCAAAACTATATAGAAAATAATTTCATGAAGCAATTACGTTTCATTAAGTATAATATGCTAGAACATAAAAAATTGTAAGCATACCCAATGTCTTTTCCTTGTTGCAGTCGAGTCCATACTCCGTTAGTTCCCCTGTAATCTGGAATAGATGCAGCTGTACTTATACCAGCACCGGTATAAACTGTTAAGGATGTTGCTTGACTTATTGCTGCTGCTAATTTGATGCATTTATCTTCCAACAATTCTGGTGCATCTTCAACTTCTTCTAACCTAGCTTTTACTTTGTCTCTTTTCTCTTGTCTGCAAGTCAAAAGAAAAATCATTGACAGTAAAGAAAATCCATCCACTGGCTTTCAATAATTAAAACTATGGTGTGTTGGATAAAAATACAAAATAAAAGCTGAAATAGAATCTTTGGATTTTAAAGCAGCTCGATACAAGTATAAACAAACAGAATCTGAAAATCATCAATACAGCGCAGTCTCTATAGCAAATAATTCTCACGGAACCAGACTATCCAAACTTAATTAAGATTCATAAAAAATAATCAAGCTCTCAGCAGAGCCAAATTAATTCGATTACCCAATAATGTCATGCTCCGACACGAAAAGATGACGGATAAAAAAGAAATCGATTTCCACACAACCAGCACCAAAAAAAAAAATATCACCGAAAAGTGCACTGTCTGCAAAAGATAAACAACAACAACAACAGAAGCATTGACCCCACGGATAAAAACAATCGCACACAGGGCTGCGCTCCGTCAGCCAGAGTTGAAACACACCACCGACCTGAGGTTGATCTCCTTGACGATGTCACCGCAGGACGTGAGGATCTCGCTCTCCTCGCTCGTCCGACTGTCCTCCGATTTCTGGAGTATCGCGGCGACCTGGGGAAAAAAAACACGTTCAGCGCGTGTATACACAAGCTTGTCGTCCACAGGCTGACAGAGGTTTTGGTTTTATCGACGGCGATCGAGGTGTCGGAAAAACAAGAAACAAATCGTCAGGGTGGACAGGTCTACCTTTTTGACGGTAGCGGAGCGCTCGTCTTTGACTTTGAGCGGCTGCTGGATGATCGTGGAGCGTCTCCGGGACAGCAGCTTCTTCTCGCCCGACTCCTCCATCTTTGAGGGACTCGGGCTGTCGGCTGAGTCGGCTCTCTCTCTCGCGGGCGGTGATCAACTGAACGTGTGTTCGGTTCGGTCATCCGGGCCGCGCCGCACCTCGTTCAACAACTCACGCGCAGCGGGAGACGGACTATACTGCCGACAGACGGATAATATAAAATGACGGCAAGGCCGGCTTCGTACTTATATGAACTATGAAGTCATTCGCGATCGTCGTAGTGTGGCTCCGTTTATTTCTCCCACGCGCAACAACACGTCTTGTCTTCCGTATAAAGTTTACTACAAGTACGCGATGGCGCCGATTATCGACGACAATTACGATGATACTTACTAGAATACTTTTACTGATTATTTTGGTTCGTGGGGTAGTGGTCCTATATAGTGGGGTTGCAGTTGCTGCGGTTGAGCGTTGAGCTGATGCTGATAATACTCTCGTGCATGCTTCTTTTTATGCATCTCTGCATCAAGCAGCAGCAATTTTTTTTATAGAAGTTAAGACTCTCGTAGATTTTGTACAAAGTAGTGGCATGTACATCATATTTTATATAGTCGAAGCCGCCGTCGCAGCTGTTTCGCCAATCGTCCTATAATCTAATCGTTGTATAGATTTGTTCGATTTAGCAGTGGTCCAGACTGTTCAGAGTTCAGACACTCCACCTCCAGACTTCGCTGCATGCGCTCATTTTTGTAAGGGTTCAATCAGATCCGGACCGTCGAATCAAACAAAATTTATCTTTACATCGATCATCATTCCTTATTTATAAGACTGCATATAGTTATATACCCTATGTGTATTGTATACTTACTAGATACAATTTTACAATGAAGTTATTTGCTGATTGGTGATTACCTTGGCTGCTAAGATCCTTCCGCATGCATTCAGCTTATTTTTTCTTGAAAATTTCAGATGAAATAAATGTTTCTTTGGTCTTTATTTTTCCAATGATGATAATTATTTTGATGTTGAAAAAATATGATTTTTTTGTCCGACCTATGATTTTTTAGGTAGCGATACCGATAATGCCTATACTTACAAAAATTGGCGTACTTATTGGTATTTCCTTTTTTAAGAATCTAAATACAGTTCAATAAAATCAGTCTGGTTAAATTTTATTATTCACTCCCAAACTATATGAGATAGAAAACTATATTCTAATCAGCTGAAAAATACCACCTTTCTATCGTTTCAGTTTACTTTGGTGTGGCCTGTTTTTGAATGATTATACAAATATGGAGTGAAAGATTACCAAAGATAACAAACATCGATTCTTCAAACGTTCTATTTGCCTTTCATCCAAGAACTATAATGTAGATTCAAAAATAATTTGATGGATACTTTGTTTTCTCAAAAAGGTAATAAATATAAAAAAAAAATTCCATCATAATTTACCATACCAGCATCAGGCACTGTTGTAACAGGCTATAGTTATCTCTATATATTTTTTTTTGTATGATAGTGTACTGACCTACGAGATATGTAAGTACACTTTTATCTCTATACATAAATTCGTATAGACCGGATATAAGTAGGCCTTCCAGACTAATGTATAATTTATTTCCGATGTTGAATAATATTTTACTTATACTTTATATTTGTATGGGTATAATAGCTTCGAACAGCTCCAAGGAGTACCCTCAGACGATTCGATTGTATTTAAAAAATAATCATCGACTAGAATTTGTGTTCTTGTGTTAAATCAAGTATAACGATTTCACTGCTTTTGAATTTGTAGTTTTTATGCACGTGCAATTCACTTTTCTTCTCAAGAATGTACCCAATGCAAAAGTTTATTAATAATTTTTCACAGACGAGGTGTAACGACTACGGAGAAAGACCGTCTCTAACGTATCTCAAAATATTATTTAAAAAATGTCACATCTCAAAATTTTTTAGGACGTTTTTGAAGTAAAGTTTGGAGTCACGATGTTTTTTAAATGAAACTTTAAGATACGACGTTCCATCATATGGAACCGTAATATAAGAATACATGTTTTGATAACAACAAAAATTGATTATCGTACTATCATATATATATATATGTATGCATACATACAATATTACATACTTTTGTATACATTACACTCTTTTGTTGCACTACTGTCCTATTGAAATTGCGTGACTGTTAAAAAAATTAAATAAAAGAGTATTTGCATTGCAAAGATCGACTTCCGTTAATTACGGCATTTTTATTCATTGCACTCATCATAAAAGATAACTGTACAACGAAAAAGAGTTTAATTTTTCTGAAATCCCAAAGTTTTGTATTTTAAAATTCGTTCCAGGACTGATGACTATGATTTCTTTTTGTTATATTATTGACGAATAAAATTTATCCTTTTTCTTTCAACTCTTGCGATTTGGAGTATAAGAGGTAAGTTTATGGAACAATAAAATTGTATTTGTATCAAAACTACAGTTTTTTAATGTTACTTTGCAAAAAAGCGTATGAAAAGGAAACTTCTTTTGGGGCTCAATAGTAAAAAAAACAGAGAATTTATTTGATTCGATAAAATCTCTCTGAAAGTAATGAAGCTATAACGTTCTGGTGTACAAACACAAAAATAAGTTATCCAGCTAAATTTGAGCTTTATGAGAAAATTTGTTTTTGAGTTGGTCTGAATTTGATTTTTGATTGCTTGTACATACATTCAAAAACCTTTGATGCGAGTGTGGCATCATCATTGCGAAAAACAAAATCGATTCCGAGAATAAAAACTAAATTTTGTATTCGTAAAGTCTTGTACCGACTCCGGAGGATAAAATAATAACAAGTGTTCTTAAATTTCACCCGTTAAAGTTTCCTCGAGACAACAATGCCAAAAACAAAAAGGAAAAAGTTGTATTCCCATTCGAATGTGCCGCCAACGCAGCTGATGAATGCTCTGACAAGCGGTGAACGTGACAACGCCGTAACGAAGTTTCGAAAAAAGTCCCCAATCGCATTGATACTCAGCGATCTCAGCATACAATCAAAAGTCACAACAGCTGTAGAGAGAGTGTTGATACTGCGATGAAAAGTGCGCGAGTGACTTGGTGACTTGAGAGAAAACGCGACGGACAAACTCTTTTTTTATCCCCCCCGCGGAAAAAATAAGAAATGTTTTCCAAAACGTCCACGACGGGACCAGTAAAGCCCCTCATCGTCCGATCGGTAAAAATCGGGCAATAAAAATCCAAATTGCAGTAACCTGCTGCTGCAGCGCAAGGATCGTTGCCAAAAAAGACCACAATACTCGTGCATGCCAGACAAGTGCATCACTCTCAAGAGTCTCAAGTCCGGTGTACTTATTATACGACGCGAGCGATGACCAGACCATGATATGCCGGGACTGCAGTACAATTACAACAACAACAACAACAACGAGGACGACGAGGACCACCACCACCACCACCACCACCACTACGGCTTCTCCTACAATTACGCCGCCGCATCCGTCCTGGGCCTAATGTCCGATGGTGTCGCCTCCGAGCAAGTGAAAAAGTTCTTTTTCACCACCTCCTCCTCGGCCAAGCCGCCGTCCGCCTCGTCGTCCTCCGCCGCGACTCCGACGACCTGCACGACCAGCAGCGGCAGCAGCAGCACGAGCAGCAGCACCAGCAGTATCGTGAGCAGCAGGCGGAGGAACAACAGCAGCGGGGACGAGGACGAGCTCGCCGGCAATCATCACCACCACCACCACGACGACGACGACGACAACTCCCTCGAGGTTTACATTCCTGAGGTAAACGCACAGTCGCAGCACTCGATTTGATTACATGGTATACATAACTCGGCTCGTCGTTGTCGTTCATAACCATCGGTTCGTCTGCTACTGGTGTTACGCGGCGCGCATCACTCTCGTCATCGCATTTCATTTCTGTGGTGCTGCCGCGGTGCGGGTGCGGGAGTGCACTAGGCACTAAATTATAAAAAACAAAGAAAAAAAAAAAAAAAATAGAAAAAAAAAAAAAAAAAAAAAAAAAAAAAAGGTTTTTTTGGTTAGACGAGCCGATAAGTTTCAGAGATTCGGAGCAGCGTCGCCGCCTTGTCATACCCGTATACACACGTGTTCGTTGCAACTATAGGTTTGCTCTCATCCTGTCCCCCGCATCGATCGACCAGTTCATTGGGTACTAGATCGCCGGCTAATTCGTTGGGGTTTTCTCCTTTCAGCTGCTCCAGGCGCACTACAGCTTCTACACCTGGCCCTCTGCTCCGGTCTTGGCCTGGTACTTGTGGGAGCACAGGAAGGAGCTGCCCGGCAAGAGAGTTCTGGAACTTGGTTCGGGTGAGTCGAAACACACTACCCCCCCCCCCCCCTTTTTTTATCTTCTCCATTGGATTGTCCAACATCATCGCCGTAATGATGCAACGTTCGAATTCCAGGCACAGCCCTGCCCGGGATAGTAGCCAGCAAGTGCGGCGCTCTGGTTACCCTCAGTGACTCGGCGACTTTGCCCAAGAGCTTACAGCACCTTAAGAGAAGTTGCGAGCTCAACGGGGTTCTCGCCCAAGTGAAAGTCGTGGGAATCACCTGGGGACTCTTCCTGTCCAGCTTGTTCAAGCTCGGACCTCTGGATCTCATCTTGGGTTCCGACTGCTTCTACGATCCTTCCGTTTTCGAGGACATTGTCGTGACTGTTGCCTTTCTGCTCGAGAGGAATCCAGCAGCCAGGTTTCTCTGCACCTATCAGGAACGCAGTGCGGACTGGTCGATCGAGCACTTGTTGAATAAGTGGGGATTGACCTGCCAGCACATATCCCTGGATAATCTTGGTGCAGAGTCCGGACTTGACGTTCAGGAGTTGATGCAAGATCATACTATCCACCTGCTGGAGATAAAGAAAACTTGAAAGCTAACATGTCCGGCAAGTTTGTCATTAAGTTCCTTCCGTGGACGATTGGAAGTCGGGAACTCAGGAACTACTTTTCCAAGTTTGGTGACGTCGCGAGGGCTATGATCGTATTTGACAAGGACACTGGGTTGAGCAAGGGCATTGGCTTTGTTAATTTGAAGAACGGAGAGAACACTAACTCTATTATTCAACACGAACACATACTTGACGGCAAGAAAGTTGAAGTGACAGAGAAGCGTTTCTAAGACTTTTTTTTAGTCATCGTATAGTGAAGCTAGCACAAAGATTTATTTATCCAAACATGGCTGAAAGCTTACAAGACTTGGAAGTTTCGGATCTCGAGGAGATTTTTAACAAAGCCGCATCTCATCTGCAGTCTTTGGCATCAAAACTGGCCGACTCTCAGTTGCTTCGCTTTTATAGCCTGTACAAGCAAGTCACTTGCGGTCCCTGTGATACGCCGGCACCAAGCTGGTATCAGCTGACTGCAAAGCACAAATGGGAGGCGTGGAAGAGCTTGGGAGATATGAAGAAGGAGGTGGCCATGGCTAGCTACATTTGCCTGGTTAGTGAACTAGATCCCAATTGGGAGAAGGATGCTTACAGTAGTTCCAAAAGTTGGGTGGTCGTGAGCACGTTACCAAACACAGACACCGAATTGAATGATGTTGATAAGACAATTTTGGACTGGGTGAAAGAAAGCAATCTCGACAAGGTACAACAATTATTATCTCGCAATAAGAAAATCATCGAGTTTAGGGACGAAGATAATATGCTGCCAATTCATTGGGCAGCTGACAGAGGAGATTTTGATATTTTGAAGTTCCTTGTTGAAGTTGGATCGAATGTAAATGCTCAGGATGCAGATGGTCAGACTCCATTACACTACGCGGCCAGCTGCGGTCACAAGGACATTATTAAATATCTATTATCTAAGAACGCTCAGATCATCCAAGATAACGACGGTTTGACGCCAAAGGATGTCGCCGACAAAGCTGTTACGTCCATGTTTTAAACTATTTTTAACTACTGGTTTTTCTGATATGTATGTATGTATAAGTCTGTAAGAGGCATGTTAATAATAAAATGTCTTTGTTGACAAAAATCACTTGTGCCACATTTGTTTTAAATAACATTCTGCAACTTGTAGATTATTTATTATGAAAAAGACAAATTTCAAAGATGACACATTTTTTAAAAGAACTTTTATTTACAAATACACGTTCTAATACTCCAATGTATTCACAGCCTAAGTTTTCCTTAGGTAAATGCATGCCAAACAAACGATCCAGTACCATAATTTGGTTAAAAAAGTAATTTTCCCTCAAGGAATAACTCTCAAACCGTAATACCGTAATAAACTATGCATAGTTAACAAAACCAATGTGATTACTGATTGTTTATTACTTACAGGGGTTTTTTTAATTTACTCCATCTCGTTTTTTCATTTGTCAAAAGCGCAAAAAATAATTAACTTTTCAACTCTCAAGTATGCATAAAGTAATACAATCAGTAATTATGTAACAATCCATATAACTATACACTTGAATTGGTGGGCACAGCAGTTCAAAGTTTGATGAATTCAAAAATAAGGCATCATACAGTTGGAGCGGTAATCGCCGATAAATTGCAAAAAACATCATATTTTAATATGATAACGTACACATACTTCGATGCAATAAAAACTTATTAATATTTACACGCTTGTAATATAAAAATCAAACTGACTGAAAATCACATTTTCACGTTTAACGTAAAATGTTAACTATTATATATAAGTATTATTGTAGTATTAATTTTGGATGAGAAAACAAAAGTTCGGTAGACACTTGACTCTTAAGAACCAGTCATCACGTCGGAAACATTCGCAATTGGACAGTACGCCATACCTATAATAATTGCAATGACATCGCGCGTCATAACAACGTGATTGTCGGCATTAAAACATGTGTTCTAGTTATAATAACAGTTAAATGCGAGCACGTTTGACAAGTTGTGCGTGGATGTGCATGTAAGTATGTAACTTAGTTAGCCGTGTATTTTGGAATTAAAAGAGATCGTAGTGGGTAAGGGCGGAATCGACGTTTTTTTTTCACTCTTTCCTTTGCAACATTATTCTTATTATATTTACTACACAGAGTGATATTCTTAGGACGTCATGATCACGATTTATTGCGCGACTTGTCTCGATTAGAATGATAAAAAACTACGCTGCAAAAATATCTGTTTATAAACTGTATATAGTTTAAAAAAATTATTTAGAATCAGATGAGTTATATATCTTGTCTGATGTATCCTAACAAATTCCTGGCGTTACTTTTGCTTTCATAGCTTTACTGCTGATTGCAAGCACTCTTTTGTCTTTGATCGTAAGCCGGCTGTAGGGTTAATTATCACTTAGGCCACTTCAGTGCTAGCTTAACATTACTAAGCTTATTGGCGATACTTGATTGACTTTCTAGTTTCCTAAGCTCTTTTTTTCAAACATTCCTTTTAAGACACAAAAGTTTTTATGATGCTAGACACAACTTTTCCATTTTCAATATTATTTGAAACTTTACAACTGAAATTTTTCTTCATTATTTGCATTGTTCTGAAAAATTAAAATAAAGTTGCAGATTCCTTTTATTCATGAATTTTATGACTATAATTGTATTCGATTTAATTTACAGCACAGAAACCTGTAAAGCTATACTCGAAAGAACTTTAGGAGCATAAATTATAGGTACGATGCATAATCAATGTAATTCTTAAATAAATTTTATCTTTTACAATAAATTTCAAGCATTATTCATAAAGTTACCATCTTAAAGAATAATTAAAAAAAAAAAACTCATTTTCCATATCAACAAAGCTTTCTTCAATCATATTACGTATGTCTTTTAACATTGTAAAAAAAAATAATAATAAACAAAAAAAGCAACAATATAAAAGCACTAAGTTGTATAAAAATAAGAAAAAAATCGTTTTTTTGCACACAACTGTACAGTTTAATGAAAAATCGTACGTACCACAGTTTTTGTAAAACTTTGATCGCGAAATTTTTCTCCACGAAGAAAGCATTGTCTTAAAATTACAAAACTGTTCTTAATCAACAATAATATAAACATCAGAATACGTTCTTCTCATAAAGTGCACCACTTCAAAATGTGTAGAAGCAACGCGATACTTTTGTAAATGTAATTTACAAACATAATCTCTACGAAAAAACTCAAAAACCTTTAGTTCCAATTGTTTTTCAACTCGAATGGTCTCGTGCAAGACCAAAATAAAGCGGTGGACCCGATTCACACCGGATTTGGTACCAGCCAGCATTAGATTTTCCGTCACAAACATCAACACTTTCTCAGGGGCCAATGTGAATCCCGTCCACGACTGAGGATCAACACCGACGTCCGAATCGCCCGATGGCCCGAGCTCGCAGGGAAAAGACTACAGGTTCGTGCTCTCGTTGTCGCTCTTTGGTCGAGTCGCCGTGGGCGGCGGAGGCGGAGGCGGCTGAGGCCTCGACAACCGCTGGTAGGACCTCGGCGACGTGGACTGTTGTTGCGGCTGGGGCTGCTGAGCGTACCCCGCGGACCTGGGCACGATGACCGTCTGAGTCTGAGTCTGGACGTCGATGATGTTGCCCTCGGACCGCGTGCGAGAGTGAACCCTGATGTGTTCGGTTGGCAGGGCGTCGGGCCGGGGAGGCTTCTCTGGACGATCAATTGCGCTAGACTGCTGCTGCTGAACGGTGGACGTCGGCCGGCTGCCCACGCTTGGACTTCTCTGCAGGTTGGTCATTGAGCTCGCCCCGTTCGTCTGATGATTAGCACCGCGCACTTGTAACATACTGACCTGCTGTTTGTCTACTGAGAACACGGGGGTTCGGTCCGTCGTAAGCGGCTAGAGAGAATGAAATTTCAGGGTGAGATTATTTACAATGGTACTTAGCGATGGGTTGAGGTAAAAAGTAAAAGATGAAAAACTGATGCTGAAAGAGAGGAAGTTGTTTGAGAAAATAAAGTTGTGAGTAAAAATCATGCTGTCGGTGAGGTAGTAGCGGAAGTAAACGTAAGAGTAGCCTTTACTGCTGTAAGGAAACTAAAAACGAAAGCAGGATTAAATTAAATCTTGAAGGATTTTCTCACTCGTAATCAGATTTTGAAATGATAAAAAGTAGTGTTTGCCAAAGGTGGATAAATATACATGTGATCAAAAACTTAAATGAATGAAAAATGCAAAGTAAATGAATTTGTAAGTGAAATTTTTCCTACTACCTTCAGCACAATCGTTAGTGTCATTAATTGTACAATGTATAATGTGTAACGTTTTTATTGCAGACCAAAAATATAACATTTAATTTATACATTAAACTATGAACATAAAAAACGAAGAACGTGTAACGCAAATTCAACACTAGGCAAAAATGTTTGACTCGAAACTATTTCAAATTTGTGTACATTTCGAAGAAAAACAGAATAAGACTCTAGTAGATCTTATCAACTCATACCTGTGTATTCTTACACCATAATCTATTATCTTAAATCTAAACTATTATCTATTACTATTTAAGCCTTAAAATCAAAGCCTTTGAATTTGGTGCAATGGGCCTTACAAAGTGAATATATAAAATATTTTTAAGATGTATCACAAAAATATTAAAATGTTATTCAACAGCAAGTATAAAAATATTTTTAAACTTCGGTATGGACTTAAGCTAAGCTCTATTAAAAAAGTAAAATGTAATGTACATTTATTTTATCTTATAAGTAAATAGCAATCGTCATTCATCAACTTATGCGCATACATTTTACTTCTTGCTACCTACCCCAAAGTCAGAATCCAAATTTTCGATGCTCTGTCGGGGATAGCCGCGAATCAAACTTGAAGGTCGAGGAAATCCAATCGGACGCTCGGGTATGGCTGGCTTACTACTCCTGTCAACTGATGCGACATTATTTACATCTATCTTCTTACGAATTTCCACAAGGTCTTCTGAAAAATCGATTAAAGATATTTTACACTGCGCTGAATTGATCGAGACCTCATTAATAGACCTGCCATAATAAAAACATTCATTGAAATTTATTCAGCGATCTAAAACCATACCTGGCTGATTTGATGCCACTGCATTAGCATTCATTACGTATCGAGGCGTAGCTACTGGCGGCTTCCGCCTTTCCAGGGTCGTAGGCGTCGGTGGTGGTTTTTCCGCTGGATTCAGTTTCGACTTTGGCGAGTCCATTTTTTCCATGCTTTCTGTCATCGTGGCATCTTTGAGCGGCTTTGTGTCATCAAGGTTTGATTCTAATACCCTTAGGCTCAACATCTCGAAACCTATCAGGTCTGAGTTAACTCTGTCCTCATCGATATCCTTTTTCTGATTGTTATCTTGACTGGTTGGAGAAATATTTCCCGTTTCATTTTGCGGCGATGTGTCAATAAAGTTTACAATGTCCTGATGAAATTATTCATTTATTCTCAATTATTAAAGTAAGCCAAGTTTATTAAAGAAAAGTTTATTCTTATCTGTTGAGATGAACACACGTATTCAATAAATCGTTAATATTTAGGCAAAACACGTATGGATTCCAAACGTTGAACACGTGTAAGTTAAAATTAAATTATTGGTGATGTCATTCATTTAATTGACTGATAGCTTTATTGAGCGTTGAGGTAAGCGTTCGGTAATGAGCCATCAATTTCTGATACACATTTATTAGAAAAAAAAAAAAATAAATAAACATCTACATTAGAAAATTGAAAATTCAAGCTCGCTATATTTATTCCATTCAATAACAATAAAATCAGGTGATTTTCTATTTCAACGGTGACTCAGATTGTATCAGATATTCAAAGTTTGACTCATTGTTTTTATCGCTAAAAAAAGAAAAAAAAAAAAAAAAGTTACAGCAGTAAAAGTAACTTGTTACCTTGACCGATTCGATTCTGCTGGCATTGAAACCAATCGGCTTCGCGTCATCTTCCGAGCTCCTGTTACCATCCAGTGCAGACTGCTTGTCCATGTGAACGCTTTTACTACTGCAATTACTCATGCCATCCTGCACCTGCACGTTTGTCGAATTTTGCGCGTACAACGGCACTTGGGGTTGATGCTGTGTCTGGACTTGCGGCCGGGACTCTGTCGACACCTGTGACGGCGTTTGAGCCTGATTGATCGTCGTTTGCAACTGCACCAGCTCAGCGGTGACTTGGTCATGCTTCTGCGACTTGTACGTAGCCCGATTGAGGGTCGCCGTGACGAGTGGTCGGGGTGGCGGTTTCTCGTCTGGTCTTTTGTACTCGTGATGCGGTATATGCTGCTGTTGGGATGGTTGATGTTGTTGTGGTGGCTGCTTGTCCGGGGTAGGCGGTATGGGTGCGGGCTTTTTTCGACGCGTCGCCGGTTTTGGACTGCCTTGGGTCGGGCTGTCGCCCAAGTCGTTGAGGCTGTTGTTGGACTTGCAGCGGCGCATACCCGTCGAACTACTGTTGGTGGTGACGTCGTCGAGGTCCATGATCATCGACTCAAAGTCGCGGTCGAAGTCGACCTCGCCCGGGAAGAAGTAGTCGGCGTATGTTATCAAATCCTCCACAATCAGACTAGAATAGTTAGCTGTATCCATACTGAAAAAGTAAAAGTCTCCAAGAATTCGTACTCATTCAAGTAAAAGACCGCGACGCACAAGTTAAATGAAAAATGCTCACGCTATCGAAGTTTTATCCTCCGCAGGATTCCAAAGTAAGTTTGGAGCAATGACTATCGCAAGGTTGTGGGGTGACATTTTGTTGACATCCTGCATGTTCGTGATTTTGGCAAAGAACTTTATTAGGAACCTTAAGTTGTCGAAATTCGCCTGTGGCAACTTGTGTATTATATTATAAAGAGTTTGTAGTCTTGTTTCCGTAAGTGTTTGTTTCGCCGCTGCCACCCACTCACTGTACAGCCTGTAACATTATAATTTAATGTTTTTTTTTTTTTTTTTTTTTTTTGAGCTCGAGAAAAAATATTTTGAAATCAAACTTTGTTTTACAAACAGTTCATCGCGGCGACTATCTTTGTTTGATTTATTAGTCATTAAGATAACATCATAAAAAGTGTCGTAAATACTACTACTCATTTTATTTGTTTTCTATCTGCATTAACTAATTAAAATTTTACATGCATTCTTGGACATAAATAAGTTTACTAACTTAGCTACGAAAAAAAACAACTAAGATTCCGTTACAAAGAGTACAAGGAAAAAAAAGGTGAGCAATTAGTTTCGGCGGTATTAAGAACTGAAGACCACAAATATACCGAAACAAAAAATATAACAGTACAGATTTGAGAGCGAAAAAAGAAAAAGGCAGGTAACCAGTGTACTGTATGACTATATATGTATATAGTAAAAGACACTCGTCAGGCTCTCCTCAGCCTTTCCGCTCTGTGTATGCGCACACTTATTTTCTGCGTTAAATCATTGCGCGCGAGTCACGTCGAGGTCATATCAATCACAGCGGCCGAGTGTCGACGGTCAGCCTCGAAGAGTATAAGTAGTAGCGGCAGCCGTTATACTTATTGCCGTCGTCTCGAGAACTCGAATCCGTCCCTCGCGCGTTATGCGAATCTCTCAATTGTGCCATGCAGACCAATTTGCTTTCCCCTTGGCTCCTTTGCTTGTTTCATTTAGTACTTGCTTTCTATCGTGCTGCTCCCATATTTCGCTCCCTTTGTTGTAGGGACCAATGATCACCAGCCTTTTTCTTTTACAATTTCAAAGGTTCCTTCTGCATCGAAGGGAAATTATGTCGCATCGCAGTAGCGTGACTCATTCGCAAATTTCGTACAAGTACGCGTATATATAATGCACAAAACGGCAACGACGATGACAGAACGTGGCACTTGTACACGAGACGTTCTCTCTATTTCTAGGTCATTGACTCACTCGCGCAAACGCGAGTAAGTTGCAGAGGTATGTATGTGCACAAGCACCGCAGCGCGTTAAGCTATTTAAGGACTAAGGGGTCTGGACCCTCTTCCCAATCTCAGATTTTCGCGACTCGATAGCCCGCCTGTCGGCTGGGTATGCGCTTTATTCCCCAAGCTTAAGTATTCTTGGATTTCGCATTTCTATTTGAAACGAAAATCATAGGATGACACACGGCGGAAAATAATCAACGATTCAATGAGCAGAGTTGCATTAAACTGCTAAATTAATATTTATGAATGCAGTTAATGGATTGGTAATCATAAATAAAATTAGAAATTTAGACTTACGCAGAAGTGAGAAGTGGATCAGGCAACTCGCGAAGGTAAGACTTTAGTGCACCAGCTATCACATGTGGATCCCTGTATTCAAGGGCCGTTTGAAGAGTTAAACAGCAGGCATCTAAACTAAGCTTCAATCTTTTCAATTTTGATGCACTACCAGCTAGCCTAAATAGCCCCTCTTCCTCCATTCCCACCCTTAAGAGAGCACAGACACACAATTGGATAGGAAATGCTATTTTCCTATTAGTGACTCGAAGATGCTCTTCCAACGAAAAATTATATACTGGCTTCATTTCATTATTATCTGAAAATAAATAAAGAACAATTTTACTTCTGTTTTAATGGAAAAAATTAGTGTAAGTAACAAAATTATAGTTTATCATACTTATAAAACATTCAAGATCTGGAAAAATCTTTTCAAGACAATGCAAAGCATTTTTGTAATGTTCTATCTGCAATTTAATGTATAGAAAAATTGTTTGGGCGAGTTGTGTTTCTTTTGACAACAGTTGAAATAAATCTGAGGCTAAAAGATCTCTCGCCGACTCTACTTTGGCTTCCGCTTCTTCAAGTTCATCTTTTAGACTATCTACTTTTGTTGCTGTACAAGCTGAAATTGTAAATAAAATCATGTTAGAAAAATTTTCAGTAAAAACATTTGAATTGAGTATGAATTTAAATGCTGATTAATTACCTCCAACATTAAGTTTTTGATACCGTCCTTTCACAATATCCATATCTAAAATAGAATTGTTTAAAGATTTCTTGTGCTTGGATATACTTGGAATATCTGTGTCTAAAATTTGTTGCAGTGGAGTAATAACACAATGGTCCACATTATTTTTATGTTCTACAATTTTAGCAGCCAAGTTCATTTGTGCTTCTCCGCATGATTTTAGAGTGTAACTCATGGGTCCTTCTCCTCCAGAATTTTTTACCATAGTTTGGCCCAAAATATATTCTGGACATTTTGTCTAGAAAGAAAAAAGAAAAGTGTACATTTATATACAGTTCCATAATTACACTAAATCAACTACATTTTTTTTTATTCGAATAGATTATATACTGTTTGTTAAAAATGCAAACTCATATTTCACTGAGTATACAATGTGCATCAAGAATAATGATAATGACATAATACTACAATGGATGATTCATAGTCTGTTGAATTACAAACAAATCCATATACCTACATATATACTGATATTGAAAGAGAGATGCCAAAACCGATAATGATACTATACTTTACTTTAGCCAAAACACATATAGCTTACTCACGATTCGCTTGCCTGTATCTTGGGAGTTGAATTCACTGTTCTTGTAGTGACTCAAGCTTGGCTTTTCTTTGCTCAGCAGCCCTATGAGGGCAGACTTGATCTGTTCTGCACGTTTGTCAGCAGCTTGCATATCATCCGTCAGGTGCTCAGTTTTTTCAGCTCTGTGAGAAAACAGAAATGAACAAAATTTTCATTCGTAGAAAATAAATAAGAATAATAATAATGATAATAATAATACGCGACTCCGAGCGTGTACACAGTCTCAATAATAAAAGGAAGACAACAAGTGCAGAGATCATTACGAATAAATATTGATTGGCTGTTAGCATTCAGCTGAAAAGCAGCCGCAGTTATCACTTGCATTGCTAACTAGCTCCATAACGACATTACCATAGCGATTATCGTTGGCATTCAAGAGCCCTGGCTGTTAAAAAAAACATTAAAGGTACGCGCGCGCTGCAAAAGAGGCGAGAATTCTCGGGAACAAAAGAATCGCGCGCTCATACATGGAAAAAGATCGGTGATAAAAAAATTGATAACGCCAACAAAACATTACGATTGGAGGGTTTAATCTATAGACAACGCTGGCAAGATTGTCAAGAGTACCGAACGAGGTGATAATCGATTGATAAATGTACTTATGAGAATTGAAAACGATGGGCGGTTTCGGGAATTTGTAATGTTAATAAGCAGAGCATGACAACAAAAATTGATGTGAGCGCATTGAAGTTTTTACTCCAAGCTTGTACGTCGCCAAGGGGACAAAATTTTATTTACGATTAAGAACCATGGAGAGTACTTTACCATAGGTTGGGGGAAAAATTTAAAAGGTCGACTTACTTGCTGAATTTCTGATCAGCTAGCTGTATGACCCTGTGCAGTTGTTTCCTCATGATTGTTGATAATGTGTGCTCGACGACGACGACGCTGTCCTCCCCCCCCCGCCCCCAACGATGACAATAATAACGACGACCTGCGCCCTCGGGGCAGGCGCTAAAGTCTTGCTAAGTACTGCAAATGAATGAAACGGAAATCAAAAAAGAGGGAAGCCCAGTCTTCCAGGAAACGATCTAGATGACGCGACACAGCCGACACCGACACTCAGATTTTGATGCACTGAACGCACACGCACGAACATGCAGAGCAGGAAAAAGGAAAGGCGAGAGGGAGGAAGAGGGACAAGTCAGTCGAGTCAGTAAGTCAGGAGGACTGCAGAAGCAGGAGGAAAAAAATCCATAGGTATATTTTTCACTCATTCGCATGCACGTACATAGATATGTGGATACCAGAATAACCAGACAAGTGTACATATTTATGTATACATGCAAGGATATTATAATCAGGATTGTAGGGAGATGAATATGCAAACATACATTTGTCAACAACACGATCGAGATAAAAGAAGTGGGCAGGAACAAGTTGGATATAAGTGCAATAAGTATAATTCGTAGCAAGTACCCGGACACTGGACACACTCTACGCAGGCATCACGCGCGCACAATTAAGCGAGGAACTCTCGACTCTCGACAGTCTCGACGACGACAATAATGACGACGGCAATCATTATAAGTATATTTTTTACACTAAGTACCTAGCTGGCTGTAAAGGTATACGTACGACGGCGACGATGACGACAAGTACAGACTTAGCGCACCACGCCGTTATAATCGCACGACTCGCACGAGCCGATGTGATTCATGCGTGAACGCGAGTCACGCCGCGAGAGAACACTGATGTCACTGATGGATGATGGCCTGCGGCTGATCCCGCTGATCTCTGGCTGCGTATGCGGTGCTGCATTGCATTTGGCTCATTGAATTGACAGTATTGGGATCCCAAAACGTCACGTGATCTCTCCGTACAAACCTATGGCAGAGGTCTGAACTAGGGTTGCCAACATTTTTTTGACTAAATATAGTATTTTTTAAAATAAGCCGTAAAAAATATAGTACGAGTCAAAAAAATATAGCATTTCACGGTTGAATAAAAAAAGACATTTGTATGCTTTTTACTTAT
>JAPYYV010008615.1:0-12490 GCA_030522625.1 Copidosoma aretas | reverse complement strand
TAGTACGATTGGAGAATCCATACGTTCTACTTATGGAGATGGTATAGCTGCAAAGAGATTTAAGTATTCTGGGGTTAAAAAATTATTTATATTAGCGATTGCTTCGCATTCTCAAAAAAATAATGAAAACGTTAGTCAACTCTTGTCTCAGTTGAATTTAAAGTCCTTTCAAGCTACGATCGCAACGAATCTCAAGTTTGCAAATATTCTAGTTAGTATTATGCCACATAGTAGCTCATATGCATGTTCAAGGTGCTACGCAATAATAGGCGAGCTCAACACGTGCAGATTTTTCAGATCTCCACAAAATGTATCGAAAAATTATAATGATTGGTGTGCAAATGGAGCTTCAAAAGAGAAAGCCAAAAATTTTTATAATTGTATAAGTCCACTGCTCATAGCAACTGTAGTAGACAAGGATATTTTAGACATAATTCCACCACCAGAACTGCATCTTATGCTTGGTGTAGTTAACACGCATTATTTACGCATTTTAAAAAATTGTAAGAAAGAATCTCTTGCTTGGGCAAAAGCCTGTTGTGCTGAACGTGAAGTCACTTATGGTGCTCCAGCTTTTAAAGGTAATTTATGTGAGAAGCTTCTGGATAATGAAGATATTCTACGCAGCGTGAAAAATGTAGCCGTATTAAAATACGTTACAGTTTTCGACGATTTTAAGCATGTTGTAGATTCGTGTTTTGGAAATATTCTTTACGAAAGTTACAAAAAACATATAGCATCATGTCAAAAAAGTTACATGGCATTAGGAGTTGATGTTACTCCAAAAATTCATGCAGTTTTTTTCCACGTACAGCAGTTTTGCGAAAAAAACGGAGTAAGTTTAAGCTCATTCAGTAAACAAGCAATGTAATCTGTCCATTTTGATTTTAACAAAATGTGGGATAATAACAAAGTTTCTACAAATCAACCAGAATATGCCAAAAAACATTTACGTACTGTTTGCTGCTGTAATAGTTTGCATATTTAAAAATCATTTGATTGAGTGTTATTCTTATATAAATTATCATTATTATTTAATAATATACTTAACTAATAGATTATTATGTACATTAGTAAAATTATATAAAATTCTATCGTTTAATGTAGTATAGAAAAATTGTATACTGTAAAGTTATGTAGATTAACATATGTTTACATACAAATAATATGATTATACAAATTCACGTTGATTTCCCCGTGACCAAAGTTTCTTCCTCTAAGTCGAGCATCCTGTTTTTATATACTTTGTAAACATTTCTTCGATTTTTTTCGTAACATAGTAAAATGTGATTTTTTTAAAAATATATCGACCGAACATTTTAATTTGTATTGAATTGTAATGTTTACACATAGCAGATTAAATTGGAAAAAAAATTAGCTGTACTCGAATTTTTCATTTAAAGTTAGTTCTATTTTACCATGGGGGTTAAATGATGAAAAAATAAGGATTTAAAAGGGTATGACAACAACAAATACACCGGCAGTAGTACAAGCAAAAAAAATTTCGAAAAATGTGTAAGAGGCAACTCGACAGCCTGCACCGACAAAAACTACAGTTCTCTGTTACACCACAAATATTCGACCTTTTAGAGTAAATAATAATAGCCAGTGGTCACACGTCGCAAATTTCGGACCCAAACGCGGTAAAAGACACAAAAAGCTCAAGAGGTGGGGCCGAAAAACTTTAAAAAACTACAAAAATAAGTCATACAACCATGCCAGGCACGGAGACCAAAAATAAGCCAAATATGCAGGATCTATTAGAGGGTAAATCAGACGAATTACTGGCTCAAGTAATTATCGATATCAAACAGCATGATATACAAGGCCAATTAAGTATATGAATTGACGTTTTGGAGCCTAAAGAAGTCATGCCATCAGAAAAAGCACCGCAGAATATACCTTAGAAAAAGAACAAAAAAGCGCATAGTGTTAGCAAAAAAATCCCACCTGAATAAAACACTGGCCAAATGGAAGTAGAACTTAATGTTTTAACAGGGATAAGAACACTTTTAGATGTGTAGCTGGAATTTTCAAGGGATAAAACACGAAGAGAAACTATTAAATGCGCTGAACCAGACGTGACGTTTACTTAAGTAACGGGGTCACGGTACGACCCACCTGGAAGCTGCCTGTTTCACACTTTTATATTTTTATTGCATCTTGACGTCCCCACCGAAGAACTACTTGTGATTTTACGCGGCTAAAAACGGTTACATATTGCAGAGAGCCTAAGTCGACAGAGAGAGTACTCAAATGGCGAACAAAGTATAAAAATGGTGATTGAATGTACACAATATCGCAGGAATTCAAGAAAAACGTATTCATACACTTCACATTAACCAACGGTAAATACCTTTACGTGCATTACATATCTTCAAGCAATCACACCCAAGGGCAAGAAAAGGAAGGCAAGCTGCCAGGAGAAGATGACGAGGATGACCGCGAGGTGGGCGGGGTGAAAAGCGAGGAAATAATTCAAACGATGCTCTACGCGAAACGGACAGTGAAAGATAGAATACAGAAGGTGGGATAGCCATTCACTTGCCGACGTTGGAGAAATATAGAGTATTAAAAACATGTTTACCGACAGGAATGCCGTATGTGTATACACTCATATAACACTACGGAACATAAAAGTATGAAATACCTGCCACACGAGCTTGTATTCGGCGAAAGAGCAGGAACACCATCTAGCCTTAAACGGCGATCTAGCACCTAAACATCGGACAAATAGATTAAAGAGCTAGTTAGGACACTATTGAAAACAAGAACCATGGCCGCAATAAAAAAGGTACAAGCAAAATGTTGATTTAAATCCTACTACGATCAAAAACTAGATTCTATATACTTTTTGGAAGGACAAATGGTATAAGTATTGAAGGAACCATCAAAAGGTAAATATAACGACCAATACGAGGCTCCTCATGAAATAACTGGTATTAACTATAGGAAGAAAAATGTTTAACTACAAAGAGGGGATAAAATAGGAATTTCCCACGCAGATAAGATAAAGAAAGCTTGTGTGCTAGAAGCCCCACCTAAAAACACCGACGGGAGAATACATAACTATTAAGTGTTAATAAATACTGTAGTAAATAATATAGGATAAGCAACTCAGCAACAAGGAAAACCCAAGTCTCACGAAAATTTCTCGTGGCCTTTGGAACCGCCGCGAAAGTTGGTTGAAGCTACGGTAGATCGCCGTATGCGCAACAATAAGGGGAGGGAAACTACATAAGTATACTATATAGATGGACCGTTTCGTTATTTATTTTTTCGCGGCCCCCGGACGACCGCAAGAGTAACTATTTTATGGAAGAAATCCTTAAAAAAAGAAACTACGACCTAGTAACTTGACTATTAGTCACTAAGACTAATAGCTATATCATTTTGACACTGCGTCTGCGGGTTGCTGCTATCACGCCATTCCGGTCGCTCGCGCGTAAGAGTAAGTAATCGTCGTGCTACTCTTCCTTTCTTTGTTACTTAAGATTGCTACTCAATTAATTCGTCTTTTTCTTTTGCCTTTTATGCAGTGCCAATTTCTTTACTGACAACAATTTTTGTTTGTTTACACTTGAGTGTAATAATTTTGCCCCTTTGGCATAAAATTGACATTAAAACAGTGCTTTTGTTATTGTATTAAGTGTATAGTAAGCCTTGTTAAGTGGTGCTCCTCATTCAACCCCCACATTCGTTAAAACCTACTCCTGCTTCTTTGTTGACGCCAATCGTGAACTTTTATTGTACAATTTATATTTCCACTTTTTTTTGTATCACTCGCTAAATTCAGTTGTCAGATTTCTTGGATTTATTGTAACTGTAACTTTGCCTTATAATTCAAAGCTATGATGTCTTTACTGTAAATCTCTCACTTTATATTCACTAGACATACGCACTTACTTTGATTTTGAAATTTCTTATTACTTTTACTTTTCTTATCTCTTTATATTTTTAACCCCTACTTCTATCCCCCAAAGACCTCCACGTGCGGCAAGAGTTCGCCTTGACCGTAACACTATAATTCCCCATCCGGCTCTTCAACTTATTTCATTCAAATTAAAGTCCATTATTTTGATAATGAACAATAGTGTAATAACCATTATAAGGGAGAGAAGAGTATGAAGATATGGTAAAGAAAAAGCAGGAAGCGTCAATTTTAATGGTCATCTTCATTATTTTACTTAGTGATTCATCAATTTTTTTTTAAGAACCGTGGCCGTGATAGCAGGTACGGCGATTATTTTCACCCCTTTTCATCGGACTGAGATGCAGAAGCGGTTCCTCGCCTGCCGCAGGCACCTTACAGCTCCTTTGTTCCAACCGAAGGACCAGGAGTCGCTCCAGGCACGCTTTGTATGTCATAAGTGGCTTTACACTTTTGACAGCAACAGGCTGATTCTCGACTTCATAGAGGACGTTAAGGGCACCCTATACCTAAAACAAAGAGAACAATGAGAGAGAAGATAACAGAAATGAAAACCACAGGGATATAAGTGTGGTATCTGGAGAACCAAGCAGGAATTATGGGGTTAGTCCCTCCGATCGCAGACGACAACGATTGCCGATGCCGGGGAGATACAATGTTAGGTGCATCCAATTGATGCCGTGTAGCTAGTCCTAACCTCAAGGACGTGGCAGAGCCAGTGCAGCACCTGACCGTTGAACGGGACTCAAGCGGACAAGTCCCCATTATGTAAGACGACCATGAAGGCCAACCCTAACAGACAAAATACTTTGAGAGAGCTGACGCCCCCACGATAAGATAAGCGTCGCACGGAAAGCGGTGACGCCACAGCAGGCTACCGAACCGGATATAGGGGCCTTGTAACCCCAAAAAACTCGCAAGGGTCGACGATGTGTCTGAAAAAAGAAGAGAAAGAAAGAGTAAAATAATATATGTATGTATATATATATGAATATAAAAAATACAGATGGAAAAATTGTAAATAATGTGCTTGCCGATCCGTAGGACGGGCATTGGACGGGCACCAGTAGGGTGGCACCCCTAACGACTACCAGCGTAGCACCGCGCGGCCGCAAGGTCAAAGAAACCTGCTGGCAGACAAACAAGTCCTTGATCTGCAAGAAAAGTACAAAAAAAAAGAAGGCACGGATTAGAGAATAAGAGAAGAAGCGAAAAAATAGAAAAAGGAATAAAATTATAACTTACATAGTGGCACCCTAAATTAGCACAAGCGAGACCCTACCACAAGGTGGCCTCCAGAAGTACACCACAGCAACTTCCGTCGGAGGTGGAGAACTTGGTTCCCCACAAGCTGTCAAAGCTTAGCCGTCAAAAGCTTAAAAGGCCGACAGGCATGTACTTACCTAGGCAGTGTACATTGTAATTAAAGTTAAATACAAAAAACTCACTTAATAGCAGCTGAAGGGGGACTAAAACGGGAAATGCTCAGAGAGAGTAGGAGAAGTACTTGCGGAAACCCAGAGGCTTGAGCCATATAAAAAATGATACTGACACAGTGACGGCACTGAGAAAGAAAACCCAAAAATACCTTTACAACATGCCTTTTCCAGTACCTCGTTATGCCCAAAATGAGAGGAGGGGAGAAGAAAAAAAGCCATGAAGAAGAAAGCATATAAGAAAATGCTTAAAACTAAGAATTAGATACTAAGCCTTGAAACTTGCCCCGGTAAGACTTGTATATGTTAACGCTTGTCTCTGCCAGACAAAAAGCTCGAAATTACCAGAGCCGCTACAAATCCCTAAAGAGCACTGAAAGCGCACACATGCGAAGGTAGGGTAAGCCGCTACAGCGGACGAGCAGTACACGCACAGATGTGAAGTAGATTCCTAAATCGCAAAAAGAGAATAATTATCGACCATTAGAGTGGAAAATACAAAATTAATAAGATTAAATACAACAGGCTCTACGGAGCTGCAACCAATAATAGTCCAACAGCAGAGAAGCCGGCCAATAGCAGCAAACAACAAAAAAGAGAGTTAGAAGCCGTTTGACTTTATTAGGGTGTGCAGTTCATGATACAAAGACGAAAGAGAATATCCTACTGGCTACAAATTATAAGAATATCTTTCTCCTCTATATGCAAAAAAAAACTGTTTTTTTTTGTTTATATATATAGCTGTAAGCATAGTCGTAAAAAAACCAGTAAATATGTATTGTATTATGTAGCCCAAATATAAAAAAAAAGTTTTTTTCGTGAGTAGGATAACAAGCGAATTTACAATTAAAATAAAAATAATTACTTATAGATTGAAACAAAAAAATATACGATAAACATAATCTTGACAATAATAATAATAATACAACCGTGGCACTAATAATGATTATAATAAGATGATTATAAAATGTTAAAGGATGTGGACAAAAATAGGATGTAAAAATTATAATAGTGATAAAGAAAATGTCTGCTACAATGACCTTAAATGTGAGATAGTACCATGATTGAAAATATTTTGATGATTATTATAGAGAGAGAAGAGCGCAAACATAAACAAAGTATTTCATACACATAATAGGCATAAGAAAAGTCCCAGAAGGTAAAGCGATCGGTAGGAAGATGTAAAGAGAGCAGCGGCCCTTTTAAGATGTAAAAATATTAGTGTGAAATGGCACAGACAACGCAAAAAACATAACACGTCATAGTACACATACATACACATAGGTACGAGCTATGAGATATAGAAGTAAGCGTTCTTAAGGGCGCTGTCGTCGTGGCCATAGACATGTCATGTACAATAGCGTAGCTATGTAGCCATGCACCTCCTCTTTCGTGGGTCTACCATAGAGTGTTAGCGGGAGAGAGGAAAAATCAGTCTAGGGTACACCAACGAAGCAGAGGGTACACTTGTGGTAGAACTTTTCCCTTGCATAGTTACCTTATAACAGAAGGGACGTTTGGTCCTTGCATAATAACTTTCTGAGCACCCCAGGGCCATAATTTCCCACGTAACATTATTTTAGAAATTTTGAACAATTTTTCCCGCGATTTGCAGGGTCAAAAACCAATTATATAGATTATACATACTGGAAGCCCAAAACAGTAGATTTTTTGGTCATCCAAAACCTTTTTAACTTTCATGATTGATTCTGATTTCACGATGACGGCAATAAAACGACTATTGTCTGCCTTAGTAACGATTAATTAGCTAGGCTTTCTGAAAAAAACTATTTTGGATCAAAGCAAAGTCATTTTTCTTGTTAAAAAAACTCTTTTAAACATAAATATGACATGCATGATCATAATATAAGTGTATCATCAATAATGATTATTATAGGATGATTATAAAATGTTAAGGGATGTAGAAAAAAATGATAATAATTCTAATAGTGATAAAGAAAATGCCTGCTACCATAGAATCTAATGTAATATAGTACCATGATTACAAATCTTTGATAATTATTATTTAATGAATTAAGCGCACACATCAACACAATATATCATACAGAAAATACGCATAAGAAAAGAACCAGAAGTTAAAGCGACAAGTAGGAAAATGTGAAGAGAGCAGCGGCCAACAGTGGGCCAAAACGGTTTTTTTTTACAATAATAAAATATCTTCAAAACGAATTGACCAATCCTAACGATTATTGTTAAAGCTTTAAGCTTATGTAACACAGAAAATAGGGAAAGTGGTCTGAAGTTGCCATATTTTACTGAAAGAGATGAGAACAACTCCTAAAGATGAAAAAATTAGAAAAAAATTTCAGGAAATTTAATTTTTTTTCTTGTAATTGTAGAAAATCATTAAAATCGATAAAAAAGTTGAAAAGAATGATAATAGATCAAATAAATGATTTAGTAAGATACTAGACGGATAAAACCACTCTTAAATAAGATAAAACAGTATAGATTTCAGAAAATATTTATAAAAAATTGTTCTATTTACTTGGCACATCATAAATAAACATAACTCAACATTAAACATAATTTTAAGAATATATTGACGTAAGGGGTAAAAACAACCCTTAAAGTGGAAAAAATCAGAAAAAATTTACGTAAAAGTAACAATTTTTATTTTACTTATCAAACGTGAAAATTTAAAAAAGACGTCAGGAAGTACTTAAAAATACTTAGGATAATTGATTGAGTTACGTTTGATGCGTTAAAACTACCCTTTTAATAACATAAAATATACTTGATGTCTACAAAAATTTAAAAACAAATTTTTCTCACCTGAAGAAACGTAAAAAACTGTTTTAAATTATTATGCGTAATTTTGAAAATAATATGACGCGAATCGTGACATTAATCCTTACACTTATTATTGATAAAAAATATTTACTTAAAATTTTTAATTAGACCGAAATGGTTTTTTTTAATGGTAACGTATCTTTAAAACGAATTGACCAATCCTAACGATTCATCTTGGAGCTTTAAGCTTATGTAATACAGAATATGGGAAAAGTGGTCCTAAGTTTTAATATTTTATTCAAGGGTGCAAAAACAGCCCATAAAGTTAATAAAATTACTGATAATTTCACGTAAATTCAATTTTATTCCTTTAGTGTTATGGAAGCATTAAAAATAATGGGGTAAGTAAAATTGTATATTAAAATACATAAAATAATTTACTAAGGTATGCTTGAGGGCTTAGAACTACCCGTCAAAAAGGTGAATTAGATTAAATCTCCAAAAATTTCAATAAAGGTTTTTTATTAACTGAGTATACCAAATATATATGGTATAAACAATTATACATATTTTGGAATATATACTGACGTTAGAGGTAAAAATAAATCTTCACAAATATACAAAGGTCTGAATTCTCTGTAATTGGCAATTTTTATGTACTTACTAGAATGAAAAATGAGTTGATATTTCGATACCTTTCAAATAGATGCACAATCATTATTTCATTTAATTTTTTAGGCTTTAAACTACCGCTAAAGATGAGAAAATTAACAAATTTATTAGAATTTACATTGATACAAACAATTTTTAGAATTTATCTTACAGAAAGTGTATGCTACGTATGATTTGTAACTGCTTGATAAAAGGACGTTAAACTTATTACTATACATATAGTTGCGAGGATTCGTAGAATCGTTTGTTATTGAAAGTATTTCGAACACAAATTTTAAGTATCGAGATCTTTCTTAACGTTAAGAAAACGTTGAATGGTATGTATGTATATATATTTATATACATATATATAAAATAACTGCTCGTAATATGGTTAAGACTGTTCATACCATCTTTATACACGCTTGAAGTAACTAAATTTCGAACAATAGTGAGTTAAATTATTCCTTACCAACTTACTATATACAAAGATTATGCTTTGCACAGTAAACTTTATTCATTGAAGTTGAGTATTTAGAGTGAAAAAATGCAATAGATGAGTAGCACTTTACTCCTAATTAAAAAAAAATTTCGTTTTCATTTCAAGAATTTCTCACAATTTCTTTGCAAAACAATTGTATTTAGTACAAGGCATCCAAACTTTGTCCTTTATTTTTAGGCACGAATAGTCATAAAAGTGGTTTTTACATTTAAAGACTATTTAAAACAAAAATTATTTACCTACCTTAAAAAAAAATCTTTCAATTCTTTGGTACGAGGTTTTCTCAGATATTTCTATGACATTTGTGTTGTACTATGCTATATCTACATTAGTTATACTTTGAGAACAATTCATGCCGTCTACTCTACTATTTTTTCGCCAAATATCATTTGACCTCTAACTTAGTTATAAATTCAATGAATTGGTAATCTTTTAAAGCTTAGATCATAACAACATATTTAATTTTCTATATTATGCCACCTTGTTTTCTTACATAAATGCAACTTACTGTACACATCTGTCAACGAGATTCCGATGGAAAGTGTACATACTCAAAATCGTACCCTCACATATGCTATTTTCATCGTTTAAATATCTTACATTGTAAAAAAATATTTAGTATTTTATATGAAAGGTCATTGGACCCTTTAAAAATGTCATCAGATAGTGATGAAAAACACCTTTTTTGTTAACAAATTATTATATCATTTTTGTATATCCGGAAAATAATTTTATTATATTCTTTAATCTAAGATAACAACTAATTTATTTTCAACATTTTTTAAAAACTCTGTATATTTCGAGTAAAAAACTTTAAAAAACTTGAAAAATCCACGATTATTAGCAATGACAATCAAATAGAAACAAAAAACTCATTCATATCCAAAACAGAGTTCTGCATATTAAACTATGTATTTAAAGATATACTTAGCCATATATTGTCAGTGGGCTTACAATATGGAATACAATAACATTATTATTTATGTTAAGACTAAAATATTGAAATTTAGGATATATTGTTATTTTATCAATAATTTATTCAAGTATAACATCATTGATTCACTGTCCCCCGGATCACTGGGGTTAAATATTTGGAATGTAGGTTATGTTATCATTTTATCAATTATATATTTAATTAAAACATTATCAACCCACTGTACCCAAGGTTATTGGCTTAAAAATTCTAGGATTTAGGTTACGTTGTTATTTCGTCAATAATTTATTGAAATTTAACATCATTAACTCGCTGTTTCCTGGGTTATTGGGTTTAAAAACTTGAGGCTTAGGTTATGTTCATATTACATTTCTAATTCTTTTAATAATAAAATCAATAACTCGCTGCCTCCTGGGGTAAATTTTACGTAAATATTTTTTAATAATATTAAGTGTTAGGGTTAATGTTACCCCTTGCGTCATGATATTTTTAAAATTAATAATATTAATTTTAAACAGTTATCTGCGTTTGTTCAGGTCAAAAAATTTTTTTTTTAAACTCTTTTAGACATTAAGAAAACGTATATTGTTTAGAGGTAGTTTCAACCCATTATACGTAACTAAATCAATTATCCTAAGTATTTTCAAGTACTTTCTATCGGATCTATTGACTTTTTATGATTTTTTATAAGTAAAAGAAAAATTGTAACTTTTACGTAAAGCCATTGTAACGAAAAGTGTGTCAGCCAGAGAACGGCTGTCCCGACACCCTGTCACAAAACTCACTCGTACGTTTTTACCTTACTGTATCCCGTCCCACTGGACTCCTCTTCTCCGGGAGGTCTCTGTAGTTACCTGGCTCGGGAAAGCCAGGTAATCCCTGAAAGAGGAAATTAGAAAAGGACAAAACTAATCTACACCAAAATAAACCTTGGACACAACAATAACAACTCACTAGTGTCCAGCACCGTTTATTCGGCCGGAATTACAATGTTCACTTTATAACCGCGCCACCAATAACATTCGTAGGCCTTGGTCTCACCCCATAGTTCTATACCTGTATAATACGTAATCATCGGTATGTGTATCTATCAGCAGACGGGTCCTGCCCGGCCGTAACTCCTTGACTCGCTCGGGGGACCTGGTCCTCTAGCCTTCTCCTGCCCCTGACACCTGTATACCTATCTCTTATTTACTACACATACATACATACCCGCTCGTCGTACTTCGCGATCACCATTTCCCTTGTCCGTACGACTGAGTTACACGCGGTAATTTCACGGCCGTGTCGCTCGGCCTATTGACGATACTCACGCTCTCGTACGGGAAACCCGAGAGCGAACGTCACCGGAAGAAAACAAGACCCGTGCGCGACGCACCCAAGATGGCCCCTAAAACCACCGACGATCGTTTGTTACCCGTACGGTCCTCCTTTTTCCTTACGCACACACACATACAAACACGGAAACCCCAGAATCCTATGCTTCCCAATGATCCCGCAAAATTATTTCTCGGGTCGACACTCGGGATTTTGCAGGCACTTTAACCACCGATATTACCTCGTTCCCTCTCTTTCCCTCCTTAAATTGCCGTCCATGCCCTCTCGTAGCTGTTGTTTCTCGACGCCCCCGCTTTGTCTCGACCTGGTGGTACTGGCTCCGCTGCGTGGCTACAGGGCCCGTCGCGTCCTCTAACAGCTGTAGATCCCTCGGCGCACCTGCTTTGTCTCGACCTGGTGAAACAGGCTCTGCTGCGTGGTTGCGCGACCCGTCGCATCCTCTCACAGCTGCAGACCGGCCTCTCCGCGTTTCCCTGACTCGTCCCTTCCGATGCGTATCCTCCTCGTCGTCCGCACACTCGCGTCCGGCACTTCGTCTCCGCGTCAACCCGACAAAGAAACCGTACCGTGTCTCTCTCGTTGCTTTCCGATGTCCCTCAACTTCGTCCCGTGCACACACTAAGTTCCTTGTGGACTCCCTTTTCTCGCGTCTTGACTCTATTCGTACTCTATCTCTCTTGCTCTCTCTCAATCTATATATTGCGTGCTATGATCGAGCTCGATTGAGGTATCGACTACTACTGCTTAACTCTCCTGCTCTCGGCTACATCGGCTAGTGCTGTCACTACTCGTGCCTACTCCCGTTCCTCTCGCTCTCACACACACAGACATACATACATATATATAGGTGTATAGGCAGGCCGTGTCCACGGCTGGTTTCAGTTGCATGTATTTCTCGTGCCTCTTTTGGTTGCTCTCGAAACTCGTTGTCATGGCACCGGAAA